>JAWQFJ010032734.1:0-2500 GCA_034096865.1 Theodoxus fluviatilis
ATTTGTTAGAATCCTGCCGCACCCCCCCCCTCCTCTACCCCCACGTACATCTTGACATCTGTGTAAATATTTGTATAGTATATTGTCAGTCTGACTGGGTACATCTGAATGCATGTGTTTGACTATGACTGGATGACTAAATGTATAGACTGTGTGTTGTATGTTTATTTTGTATATGTATGTATATATGTTACGCGCTTAGAACCTCGGGAAAGGCGCTTTATAAATATAATAAATTATTATTATTATAAGTACACGCCTTGGTTTGAATACTGGAGGTTGAATAATGTGTAACCCGGAAAAGTATTTGACAGAACAAGAAACCAAACATCCTTATGTGGCTGGGCTTTGGGTTCCACGTTTGTCTGAGGCTAGGAGGAAGCCAGGCAGCAGTGAGGCAAGGGTTTGATAAGACGAGTCCAACCCTCCAAGTGAGGAGACAGAGACACGTCGGCACAATGCGAGCGTGACGTCACAGACCCAGGACTCCACAGCCGGCAGCCATCGTGCTCACACAGGAAGTCTGCAACTCTTTGTCGTCGCCTTTGTAGCCTGGAACGTCCAGCAGTTCTTCCGCTGTCTGTGTGCATTGCCCGGTCACATGGCCAGTGATAGAACGCCCAGAACTCGAATGGTTGCTTGGTGGGTGTAATTTCATTTGACCTGAAGAGTCTGTGTTTCGTATCCCACTTCTGCAACCAGGCTTTTGTCATCTGCCCTCAGCTGTAGTGCACGCCATTGTAAGTACATCGGCCACTGGTCAGTTGTTTCCAGCAACTGTTTCCTGTGCACCAAGTGTACGGTCTGCGTTGAGAAAGTTTTTGACATTGTACATATGCCGGAAGTGTGGTGTTAGCCTCTGATGGGAGAACCAGACTCATGGTCATCATTAACAGCGTTCGGATATCTGTGTCCTATCATGGATTTAACCATAACCTAAGCAATGTATAAAGCGGACAATAAAGAACAACTTTATATTTCTGTCAACTTCTACTTGTTTTTTGCTCATTAAGAGAACCCATCGCAGTATTTTAAAAAACGCTTGCGGTATGTTTCATTCTGTTGTAAGTGTGGGTCTTGACATGGCTGTTTCTAATAATTCATGTAGAGTGTTACTCTTACATTATATCTAGTGATGGATACAATTCAGTTTTGGTGTCGACATTGCCCGCTGCACGATACCTGCTGAAACCTCCGAACGCAACCTTAAAGACCTGCAGACAATTGAGCATTTCCTGAAAGTGGACCAAGGGACGAGACAGCGATCCTCTACCAAACACACACAGACTGGAGAGTGGTCAGTGGAGAAGCAGCGCCAGAGAAATCAGAACGCTTCGATCACGCGCTGCAGATCATCGACGAAGTATTCCAGACACTCGGAGACAAGTGGCGGTGCCAGGAAGGAGCAAAGGGACCCCTCCCCCCCCCCCGCCGTCCCATACACCGTGTTACAGGGAACCACAAATAACGAAATAAAAACAGGTTCCCGGGTTACTGGCCTAGGCGCAGGGTGGGGCTATAGAGAGACGTTTGGACTTCTCTCTACCCCATAGCAGGACCGACCCTTGGCTCCTTTGATGTGGCCAGCTGGGCATGCAGGCAGGAAGTGTAGAGGCTGTGTGCCTCTCTCCCTTCACTCCTCCAAGCGGTCAGCAGACAAGGACGGCTTGGCGTCAGGTTTTCTCCCTCTTTATTCATGACTGCAGACAGCGCAACACAGACAAAGCTATCGTCCACTGGGCTGACCTTCCCGTGACCTCTCGCTATGGCCTCATGACTGCCATCTGTCTCTCTCTCTGATCCTGCCCATGTGTGGCTTGCACTCCTTCTCTCCTGTTAGCCACTGGCTTTAAATAGCCACTACTCGGACCTGAGCGAAGGCAAACGAAATTCCTAAGTCAGAGGCTGCACCTGGGGTTCCCAGTGGACACGAAATTGTGTTAATCTGACAGCTTCTAACAACTATTTGAAGCTTAAATCAACAATCCCATATGGCAAACTCCACTCCGTTGGAAAGTGCGTTAATCAAAGCACACTCTGCGCCAATGAATGAATTCCAAAAGTGATTCGTATACAAATGTATGGCAATTGAAGTATTTAAGGCGCAAATTAAATCAGATACTTATTCATCATTTTCCATTAATATTATCGTTTACAACTCATGGAGTGCGGGTTGCCATATATGGGATGGTTGATAAGGATAAACACTACGTTTCTATTCAATACTACAAACAATACATGATACATTATATGAATAAACTCTAAAATTCGATGTGCTCTCAAGCACGCAAAGACTGACTGGTCAGATTGGATGCCGGCTGGCGCTTAACCACGTGTGAGCTGCGTGAACCTCATACATCTCTACGGCAGCCACAGAGTGAGGGAAACACGCCTCCTCACGTATCTCTGCAGTTACCAGGTATGGAAATAGAGGTGGGAGACAGCACGTTGAATTACAGTGGTCTGGACAAGTTTCTACATCATATTCTCACCCTCTTAC
>JAWQFJ010032734.1:7500-17777 GCA_034096865.1 Theodoxus fluviatilis
GGATTCACAGAGAGTGGCTGGAGTGGCACGCCACTGCCCTCAAAACTAGAACAGGTTTAAACACGAGCAACTCAGTTGCTGGTGGCGTGGAAAGTTGCTTGGAATGCCAGTTGCTTTCAACCGACATCGCACACGAAGCAATGTATGGCAAGCAATCGAGTTGCCTCGTGTGCGAAGGCCTTAAAGAAACCTTCTGGGACGAGCGCGAGAACGTGCGTGTGCAGAGACTAGGTGCGTGGGGCAGATAGCACGATCGCTCCCGCCCAGTACTCGTGTCCTTGCTACTTGGTCAGGCAAACTCGCACTGCTGCAACGAGGACGAGAACGACTCGGGCAAAAAGGCAGCAAGGTGTCGGGAGAGCTGACAGCACGACAAGCAGCTATCCTACGCGATCTCCGCAGCCAGGGAAAGACATCATATTTTAGAAACAACAGGCTGTTCTACCGGAATGCGGAGAGACGTGATGCCAATCCCCAGCAGCCTGACGGGGATCACAGCAGACAACGCGATGTCACTCGCACAGGAGCGGAGGCCGGCCGACATTGAAACTATGGAGAGAGACGACAGAGGCAGCGAAGAAACGTCACACCGGGCTTGCAGCATCAGCCTCTCCCCAATTTTTCCACTGCCTTCTCCACTGCGAATCAGGCGAAGCTTCGACAACGCCGACACAGAGACTACACCGTGGACGAGAGGAACCTAATCTTCCCCAACATGCAGATCCCGGCCTCCGGAGCAGACAGAGGGGAGAAGCGCTCATGGAAGTTGGGACAGGCCGGCTGATCTCTCGAAGATGTGCGTGTTACGTGTTACGCACATCCCATCAGACCGAGATGAGACTCGGGACGGAATTAACGAAGCGCAGCATGATGTTACCGGCAGTGCTAGAGAAGACGGTCTGGTACACTCGGCCCAGCCACCTCCAGTCTACCGGGCAGCTGCTGCAGACATTCCGTTGCCTAGTAGCGAGACAAGCGACGACGCGATGACGACACTGGCTGCGCTCGATTTGTCCGCCGGAATCCGCCGGCGGGCGAGACGGGGCACCGGCGGTTTTTTTTGTTGCGCTCGATTTGTTCAGGTCACGTGACTGGCGGATCACTCGGCGACCGCCGGGTCCGCCCTCAGGTTTTCTGAGGCGAACGAAGATCCAAGATGGCGACGACCAGACTAGGGTTTATGTTTTGTGACGCTTCGACACTGAAAATACTCGATAATTCGTTCTCCGCTGACTCATGTGTGCCTTAATTTGTCACCTCGCTGCAATCTCCGCTGGATAATTGAAGTAGATTACGATTTTTTTTCTTTATTGTGTGCACGATGTGTGGTTGACGGTGAGAAATCCTGCATTAAGTTCGAATTGAAAATTATCTCGCAAAGGGACGTAACTCTACATTCTGACCTCCCTTTGCGTAAAGGAAAATCGCTCGAGTGCGTGGTCTTATTATAGGGTCTTTGACTGCACCTAGGCTCAGGAGTCACTTATCAGGGCATAGGTAGTGGTAATGAAAATGTTCAATTTACACAATAACCTCAAACCTTACCATAAACCAAGAAGACAGCACATTTCCTCATCATCGCTACCGCTGTCTAGTAACTCTTCTAAACACCACAATTGTGCCGCCATGTTGATCAGCCGAAAGCGCTCGATTGGCACGAAAGCTGTCGATTAGCCGATCACGTCACGGGGGACTGCGGTGACGTGGCGGCCGACGGATTCAGGCGGATAAATCGAGCGCAGCCAGTGTTTGGCTGCTGCTTTGACTCGACCTTGCCCTTGGGCGGTACCGGGACGCAGCGAGCAAGCCGAACCCGTTCTGACAGGGGCACCCGTGCGCGTTAACGCACGTGCGGTAGGTGCGGTTCGCTTGCAAAGTGCAGGTGGCTCTCAAACCTTCCTCCTTGATTGGCTGAACGGTCGGACGACGACCACGTGCACAAATCATGATTCCGAAGAGACAGGGGTGGGGAATCAGTTGAAGGTGACTGTGACGAGGATACATTTGCAGATGCCAGGGCAGACGTTGACGGATTACCGGTCGGCACGCCGCAAAACAACATCCATCCATCTATCCATCCAGGAGGAGGAGGGGAAAGAAGAAGAGGAAGGAGGAGGAGAGGGAAGAGGAAGGAG
The DNA here is from genome assembly GCA_034096865.1 of Theodoxus fluviatilis. Lineage (NCBI taxonomy): Eukaryota > Metazoa > Mollusca > Gastropoda > Cycloneritida > Neritidae > Theodoxus > Theodoxus fluviatilis. The sequence goes on from JAWQFJ010032734.1 coordinate 9,636, forward strand.
AATGAGGAGGAGGAAGGGGAAGAAGAAGAAAAAGGAGAAGAAGGGGGAAGAAGAAGAGGAAGAGAAAGGAGGAGGGGGAAGAGGGAGGAGGATGAGAGGGGGGGGGAAGAAGAAGAGGAAGGAGGAGGAGGAGAGGGAAGAAAAAGAGAAAGATGAAAGAGGAGGAGGAGGGGAAGAAGAAGAGGAAGAGGAAGGAGGAGGAAGAGGGGGAAGAAAAAGAGGAAGAGGAAAGAGGAGGAGGAGGGGAAGAATAAGAGGAAGAGAAAGGAGGGTGAGGGGGGGGGGAGAATAAGAGGAAGAAGGAGGAGGAAGAGAGAAAAGAAAAAGAGGAAGAGGAAAGAGGAGGAGGAGGAGGAGGGGAAGAATAAGAGGAAGAGGAAGGAGGAGGAGGAGGGGGGAGAAGAAAAGAAAGATGAAGAAGGAGGAGGGGAGGAGGGGGAAGGAGGAGGGGGAAGAAGAAAAGGAAGATGAAGAAGGAGGAGGAGGGGGTAAGAGGAAGGAGGAGGGGGAAGAGGGAGGAGGAGAGGGAAGAGGAAAGAGGAGGACGAGGGGGAAGAAGAAGAGAAGAGGAAGGAGGAAGGAAGAAGAGGAAGAGGAAAGAGGAGATGGAGGGGGAAGAAGAAAAGGAAGTAGGGAGGAGGAGGAAGAGGAAGAACGAGGAGGAGGAGGAGAAAGAGGAGGAGGAGGAGGAGGAGGAGGAGGAGGAGGAGGAGGAGGAGGAGGAGGAGGAGAGGAGGAGGAGGAGGAGGGAAGAACGAGTGGGAAGAAGAAGAGGAAGAGAAATGAGGGAGAGTTGGGGGAAGAAAAAGAGGAAGAGGAAGGAGGAGGGGGAAGAACAAGTGGAAGAGGAAGAAGGAGGAGGAGGGGGATGAAAAAGAAGAAGAGTAAAAAGGAGGAGAAGCGGGTAGAAGAAGAGGAAGAGTAAGAAGGAGGAGAAGCGGGTAGAAGAAGAGGAAGAGGAAGGAGGAGGGGGAAGAGGAAGGAGGAAGAAGAGGAAGGAGGAGGAGGAGGGGGAAGAGGAAGGAGGAGGAGGAGGGGAAGAAAAAGAGGAAGAGGAAGAAGGAGGAAGTGGAAGAGAGAAAGAATAACGGGGGTTGGGGTTGGATGGAAGAAGAGGAAGAAGGAGGATGAGGGGGAAGAAGAGGAAAAGGAAGAAGAAGTTGGAGGGGGAGGAAGAGGAAGAAGGAGAAGGAGGGGGAGGAAGAGGAAGAAGGAGAAGGAGGGGGAAAATGAGAAGAGGAAGAAGAGGAAGGAGGGGGAAGACGAAGAACAGGAAGAATAAGAAGGAGGAGGAGGGAGAAGAAGAGGAAGAGGAAGAAGAGGAAGGAGGGGGAAGACGAAGAACAGGAAGGAGAAGGATAAGGAGGGGGAAGAAGAGGAAGAGAAAGAAGAGGAAGGAGGAGGAAAAAGAAGAGGAAGAAAAAGAAGGAGTAAGAGGGGGAAGAAGAGGAAGATAAGAGGGAAGAAGAGGAAGGAAGATGAGTAGTAGAAAAGAAGGAGAAGAAGGAGGAAGAGAAGGAGGAGCAGGAGGAGGAGCAGGAGGAGGAGGAGGAGGAGGAGGAGGAGGAGGAAGATAAAGAGGAAGATAAAGAGGAAGATAAGGAGGAGGAGCAGGAGGAGCAGGAGGAGCAGGAGGAGGAGGAGAGCAGGAGGAGGAGTGAGGAGGAGGAGGAGGAGGAGGAGCAGCAGCAGCAAGAGGAGGAGGAGGAGCAGGGGGAGCAGGTGGAGCAGGAGGAGCAGGAGGAGCAGGAGGAGCAGGAGGAGCAGGAGGAGGAGGAGAGGAGGGGCGAAGCAGGTAGGAGGAGGAGGAGGAGAAGAAGGAGGAGGAGAAGGAGGAGGAGGAGGAGGAGGAAAGGAAGGAGGAGGAGGAGGAGGAGGGGGAGAGGAGGGAGGAGGGAGGAGGAGAGAGGGAGGATGTGCGGTGGTGGTGGGGTGGTGGTGGTGGTGGTGGTGGTGGTGGTGGTGTGGTGGTGGTGGTGGTGGTGGTGGTGAGTCAATGAAGTCAGCGCTAACTTTACCTGCACTACCGCATGTGCAGTAATAAATGTGAAAAGTCAAATTCATTATCTGTGCTTAAAACAGTACCTGCTTGTCTGCTGGAATTTCCAAAACTGAACTTTTGTGCAAAATAATGTTTCCCTGGTGTCAGTTTGTATGTCACATGGTTGATTTTGTAAAGAATGTACAATTTACTTTTTCATATGACTTGCATTCTTTCAAAGTAATTTCCCTTCACAAAAAATCACTACTACACGCGAACAGTTTAGTTCTGTAGTCCTTTTCAAATAACCTTTGAGAACCTGCCTGATACTTGAATGTCTCTATGAATGTGATGGTTGTCCAGAATCAGTTAAATCCATACGCTTGAACCCTAAATGACTCGTTCAAAACTTTTTTTCCTGTCCCCTGCGGAATATTGGCTATGTGTGAGAAAGTATAAATGAAGGCCTACTGACGGATTTTCCGGCAACCATTTTGTAGCCACACAAAGACCCTTAAACTTGGTTTCACGTCACTACAAAACATGTGGACGACGGTTTTACTGCCAGTTAGACGTTTTGATTGAAATAGATCTTACAGTGGGTACACACACTTGACAAACTTTGATACCGGCTAAATAATATTCATATACAGACAAAATGTGTATTACAAATATGTATCTCAGCCTTGACCACACACAGTTATCCAGAATGTAACCTGTAAAGCTGTTCTTTTACAGCAAGGAGCACCGGACCGATCACTGCATCTCTAATAACGAAAAGTTAATACTAGTAAGTAAACGTAATGAGCGTAATCGTGACTCCACAAAAGCAGCAGTCATATGGATGAATTGCAATGCAAAAGTTCCTAGGTTTTTTCTCTGGCCTACCTAAGAAAAATACGTACAGTTTTTTAATATTTATTTTGTCTTTGAGTTTGAGGGGATGAAAGTGAGAAGATCCAGAAAAAGTCACCTAAGGCTACACAATCTTTATGTTTTGTGTGCGTGAGAAGCATGCGACCGCACGAAAGCACGTGCATTTTTGGAGAGGAATCATGCTCGAGTTCAGTCTGAAAATGAAGACTTCTTTTCAACACTGAGGCCAACTTGTGTCGTGTGCATTTAACGAAAAAAAACACTGCACATGGTGAGGTAAGCTCAGGTGTAGCAATGTCTATTTCAACACCACAACCAACACACAACAACTTATCCCAGCACCGTCTACGAGTGTGCGTGCAAACTTGCGTTCAGCCTTGCACACAGCTCTATAAAGCCTCAAACTGATTGCGCATGCGCAAAAAAAGAACATGCTCCATCAAAAAGCCAGCAGTCTATCTGCTGGCGTCAACGTAACGGCACAGCCATCAATCAACCAATCAGAAAAAAGCTACGGAGGGAGACTGCATAGTTACATGATAGTAGCCACGTAGTATCATGTAGCTCAGTGAGACCAACTCATGAAACAGACGAGAAGCCAACAGAAAATTCGCTTCATCGTGTGTGCAACGAGCCGTCCCGATGTCAGCATGTCACGCTTGAGTTATCCCCGGTACTGAGAATGTCACTGCTGGCAGACTGCACAATGAGGTGGGCAGGCCACAAAGGGACAGGCGCCAGGGAAAGTGGAGAGGAGGAAAGAAGGGATGGGGGGTGGGGTTGGGGTCGAGGCAGAGACAGCCTGGGGAAGAAGTAAGGTACGAATCTAACCAGTTTTTTTTAGGCGTTTTAGGACAAAAGAATCAAAATGGCCTTAAGAACTTTTGACAAAAAAGATCCCGCAGTAGCGGCCCCCCGCAATAGCGGCCCTCCGCAATAGAGAGCCGACTCCATTTCTGCGTATATCCTGATCCAATCTATTTCTTTCTCTTTCAGCATCACTTAGTTTCTTGGTGTAGTCTTCTCTACAAGCATCCAGTCGCTCCCTCAAATCACTGTGCATTTTCGTGCACTAGAGACTTCGTCTACCTGCGAAAATGTCTCTAGCCCAGTTGACATCACGTGATGGAACGTTTTCGTCCGATATATGCAAATAAAGGTCACACAAGAGGCTTGTGGGATAGCCGATATGCTCCCTGACACACACCGTTAAAGTAGTTCTAAGACTATTTTGCTCAAAACTCTTAACTTACTCTTGTTGAGGCAAATAAACAAGCGTTTTTTCGATGAAATAAAATGTTTGTGTTGAAATGGAAAAAAGTTTTGACATCTGAATTATGTATGTAAAACGTGGAGAAAAAAATAATTTTTGGCGCAATGCTGTAATGCGAAAGGTCAAGTCTATTACGCATTAATTGCGAACTGTGCCAGAGTCAGTCCCGACTTGGGTACACAGAATGGTCACTCTGTTCCGCCTGGATAGTTTCGTCCCATCCAATCATATACTGGTAGCATGCTTGCGACTTTCTCTCACGTTCCTAGATTGCACACCTCGATTTCTCTTGTTGATCTTCTAGCCCTTTTATATCATGTTTAGTGTACGCAATGTCATTTTGGAGAGCATCGAATCGATCATTCATTGCGTTCATCATGCTGCTCATACTCTCGTTCATTAGAACACTAAGAGATTCAATTCGCGCTGCAAAACTGGGCATACTCGTTTCGTCGCCAGCACTCTCGCTTTGTGGCATTCCCTCGACAGGGTCAGGCCCCGGGTTCTCCTGTATGTCATTGCTAAGACGAATTCGCTGGGAAAAGTCAAAGCAAGCAGTCGGGTATTCACTCGGTTTCACAACACCCGCGATCAACAGGCACAGGTGCGAGCTGATACAGAGTAGGCACACTCTGGCTGCTCCCATCGTAGCTCGATTTGGCGAGCTTGTTGAGACCGATTCGGAGTCGTTTTCACAACGCCACAAATCACGTCGCCAAGCAAGAAGGCACAAAACAATGCATTGACAGTTGCATCAACATGTAACACAAACTTGCCTTCTCGTTCATGGTCGCTAACACGGTGACGCCGCGGCTGGGACGGAGCACAGAACAGTCCGATACGAGCTCTGTACGTCTCTACATCCGTCCCCATGGCGGGTGCAGGGGTGAGCACAATTCACGACGCGAGCAATGAGATAATATTTCCTCCTAGAAACCGGTGGATAATGTTCTAAAAAGTTGAAGTGGGCTCTCTAGACTTACTCAGGATTCGTGTTTTTCACATACTGGGCGGTTGGCGTTGTACACTTTCTCCAATAACACCACAACAGCGCAGTCTAATAGCAGAAAACGCGGAGCTCCAGCACACACGTCCGTCACCCTTGAAAGCTACGTTGCAAGTCAGAGAGAGAGAGAGAGAGAGAGAGAGAGAGAGAGAGACAGAGAGACAGAGAGACAGAGAGACAGAGAGACAGAGACAGAGAGACAGATAGAGACAGAGATACAGATAGAGACAGAGAGAGTCAGAGAGAGAGAGACAAAGAGAGAGAGACAGAGAGAGACAGAGAGGACACAATAAGTGGCTTGAATAACTGCTGTGCCGAAGTACCTGCACCACTTCCCCGAAATGTCACAAAGAAACCGTCAAGTTACACGAAAATGAAACTTCTGGCGCTGTTTCAGGAACGTTTATAGAAACCCGTTGCCCCACACTGAAAGCAATATGAGCGTGTGACAGGACACTTTTTCGAGGGATGAAAGTAGGAGAAATTTTCGTCTTCGTACGTACTAGAAACAAACCACATTGTTGCTGTAGTGCACGAACATTATTTTAAAAATGATTATTGTGAATGTTTGTGTAAAGTGATCCAGGTGTTCTATCGCGATGACATTGATATCAGTGTATGGAACGTTGATGCTGAATATCGCGGTTTCATTATCGTCATTGTAACTATGATGGTGGAAGAGTCGGGTTTTGGGGAAATACACATTTAGTGCATCTAAAATCGCTCTTTAAAAAATTTAATCGGTTTAAAATTTAAATGAGGGAATCAAGACATGATTCCAAAAGCCCAACAGCGGACGTACGATGCGGTGTTTGATAGAGAAAGACACAAGACAGCTGTGTGCAAACATGTGGCGTGTCCTAATGTTCCATGCATCAACACAGAGATATCAGCGCTTCTTCTTGAATATTTTGCCATCAGTGATAATTCTGTTTCGACCGCAGTGGTGCATGTAATTGTCCAGTCAGCTGCGGTAGGCTGACCGGACGTAATGGCAAACCTCCTTTAGGTCACCATTTCCAGACCCCTCCTCGTGTGAGGGGAGCAGTGCTGTCCCTAGAAAGAGCTGCTCCGTCACCAAAGCGGTTGCCTCGGCGAGATGGAGAGCGACCATCCTACTGTGGTCGCCTGAGTGCAGGTCTGTGACTTGCAGCTCCCAGTGCCATCTTGCGCCTGCTGCTGTGGTTACTCGCTCATCTCTTCAGGACTTGTGACAAGTTAACAAAGTTCGTGGTAGATGGCGATACTGAATCCTGGGCAGGGGTACTATGGCGGCCGTGGGCTGCCCATCCACCAAGACCCCCCTCTTGGTCTGGCCGCTGATGACAAAAGGGATGACGACATCATGTTCTGTCGACCACCTGGACTGCAGGAGTTACCGGGATAGTCGTGGGATCAGCTGGTAAAGCGCTTCAGAGGATCCACTTCGAATTTTCTATATAGGTTTCCTCTAATAGCCTGTGCCCCTTCCGATGCTCCCACAAGGCAGTGGGGGTTTGGAGTAAGAGCTTTCCTTCTCTCAGAGTGGTTGCGTACAAAACTTAAGTGAGCCCAGTGTCCATTTTTCTCGGTTATACCGCCGAGGAGCCGGCTGCGCCAGAGGAGAATACGTGAGAACAGCGGGGACACTCATGAACAACAACAGAAGAGACAGACCCGAGCGATGAACAGCACCAGAGGCAAGAGAATTGCAGATATATAAGATCGACATTGCAGTCCTCGGCAAGATCCGTCTGGCTCAAACTGGGGACATCGCAGAGCTTGCTGCTGGCTACACCTTCTGTTTTTGGAGTGGCGAGGCAGAGGAAGAGCCCCCAAAAAGCTGGAGTTGGCATTGCAGTTAGGACAGCCCTCCTCGAGAGCCTGGACTCCCTGCCCATAGGGAAAAGCGACCGACTAATGAACCTCCGGATTCCATTAAACAACAATCAACACCTGTCATTGATTACTGTGTATGCAAACACTAAGACGAATAGCTTAGAGGACAAGGAGGTTATTCTGCCAAGGCCTTGGTGGAATCATTCAGGCAGTGTCAAGAAAGCACAAGCTTCTGCTGCTAGAGGATTTTAATGCCAGAGTGGGCAGTGACCACCGGTCATAGACAGGGGCTATTCGTCCTCAAGGCACGGGTCAGGAGAACCTCAGACGGCCGGATGCTAGCTACACTTCTGGCTGTACTGTAGTCCTGCACCATCAGGAACATCCTCTTCAAGCTGCCAGGCATGCACCATCAGGAACATCCTCTTCAAGCTGCCAGGCATGCACCATCAGGAACATCCTCTTCAAGCTGCCAGGCATGCACCATCAGGAACATCCTCTTCAAGCTGCCAGGCATGCACCATCAGGAACATCCTCTTCAAGCTGCCAGGCATGCACCATCAGGAACATCCTCTTCAAGCTGCCAGGCATGCACCATCAGGAACATCCTCTTCAAGCTGCCAGGCATGCACCATCAGGAACATCCTCTTCAAGCTGCCAGGCATGCACCATCAGGAACACCCTCTTCAAGCTGCCAGGCATGCACCATCAGGAACATCCTCTTCAAGCTGCCAGGCATGCACCATCAGGAACACCCTCTTCAAGCTGCCAGGCATGCACCATCAGGAACACCCTCTTCAAGCTGCCAGGCATGCACCATCAGGAACACCCTCTTCAAGCTGCCAGGCATGCACCATCAGGAACACCCTCTTCAAGCTGCCAGGCATGCACCATCAGGAACATCCTCTTCAAGCTGCCAGGCATGCACCATCAGGAACACCCTCTTCAAGCTGCCAGGCATGCACCATCAGGAACATCCTCTTCAAGCTGCCAGGCATGCACCATCAGGAACACCCTCTTCAAGCTGCCAGGCATGCACCATCAGGAACACCCTCTTCAAGCTGCCAGGCATGCACCATCAGGAACACCCTCTTCAAGCTGCCAGGCATGCACCATCAGGAACACCCTCTTCAAGCTGCCAGGCATGCACCATCAGGAACACCCTCTTCAAGCTGCCAGGCATGCACC
>JAWQFJ010032740.1:0-12823 GCA_034096865.1 Theodoxus fluviatilis
CGATGAACTCCACCCCCTGCTAACAGGGCTGCACACAATACAATCTGTCTCATGTGGCTAACGTACGCTGCGAACAACACCTGAGCCCCTCAGCATACTATACATCTCCAGTCTCACACTGTTATCTCTGTAATTCCATTCTCTGCTGCGTTGCTGTACTTGTATGGTTCAGTGTTGTTGTGTGTGTGTGTGTGCTGTGTGAGTGTACTGTATGTGTGTTTGTGCGTGGTGTGTGTGGTAGCTGCATGTACTGTCTGTGTGTGTGTGCTGTGTGTGCGTGTTGCTGTGTGTGTTGCAGTCGAGTCTCTACAGTCGTATACAATGTACCACAGCAACATTTCTCGATGCGTATACTTGTGTAGTTGCGTTTGCTTTTCTAGTGTCAGTTGTGTATTTATGTGTGTGTATGAAATGTGCGCTGTTTGTGTGGGTGTAAGAAGGTGTGAATGGGGTAGGGGGGGGTTACATAGTATCTATTCTCTTATCCTTAACAGTGATAGATGTCCTAGTAACTACAAACCTATGAACAAGTGTGTGTTGACGTAGTTCAGTGTCTAGATAGAGTAAGTACTCTCAACAGATGGTAACATATATGTGCGGTTGGTGGAGGTGCACTGAAAAGTCGTTGTATGTGGACATGACGATGTGCGGGTGATGAGGTGGTTGGTGTTGTGGGTGTGTATTTATAGGTATATAACGTAGGAGAATGGGCGGAGTAGCACTGGTCAAAAAAGGCGAACGTCTAGGTATATCTGGGAGTAGAACATGTGCGACTGACAGGAGTGTGTCATATGAAACAAACAACATGCGAAAAGAACCCGTGGTATAAGAGTGTAAGTATCAACAAACACTACACAACACAATTACAAAATTAACAATCGATAGTTGGATAGTGTGTTGTGTTATGCATACTTAAAAAAAAAGAATGCTGCTAACAAGACACTCGGAGTGAATTACACACACATAATACACACCAGTAAGATACAACATATATTGTAAACCAGTGGGAGGTTAAGGAACAGCACTGAGTTGTTAGATAGGAAATGGCATTGCTCAAAACTACTGAATGATACTCTGCTTTAATATTATGCAACATGTCATTTAGTGTGTGTCGATTGTTTTGAATTGTGTGAGTGTGCAGTAGATATAAGAAGAGGTAGGTGAAATGACACTGGTGTGTGTGACGATGAGGCAACGGGTGGGAGCAGGGGGTGAGTTGGCAGTTGAGAGATGACTATGGCAGAGGACGGGGTGGGGCGTGATGGGAGAGTGAGGGTTGTGGTGAGGGGTGGAGGACGGGGCAGGGTTGTGCACATGTGTGATCTCGAGCAGTGAACACCACAGCTAGAGTAGAGGAAGTAGCAGAAGTGACTGGGACAAAGCAGCTGCGGGGAAGAGGGAAGGGCTCATGTACGTAAAGGAGAGGACGCCACACAACATCAACACAGATAAAACATGCAGCACAAGATGGACAACGAGTGTGTATAACGTCTCTATGGAGTGAGTGCTCAGAGGGAAACACACATGGTAGCGGTGACAGTGAAGGACAGCAAAATGTGCACTATGAGTGTTATATAATCAACACTGCACAAATGTAGTTGGTTGCGACCATGGAACGGCACCAAGAGAAGCACTCTGTGAAGTGAGTAGGCGTGTGGTGGGGGTGGTAACGTGAGATCGCCAACACGACTTGAACCACACAATGGGGAAGGTGGTCTCTATTTTAGTCAGGCACACACATACAGTGAGTGTCAAAGCATCGACTATTATTAAAATATGAAGAGAGCAGACGTGTGGTTGAATAGAGATGTTATTTATAAATGGAAGGGGGAGAAGATGTGTGTGTGGTCTAATTGAGGGGTTTGTTGTATTTTGATATTATTTTTTCAAAAATAGCTAAGGAAGTCATAGTTTGAAAGTAATATATAAAGATAATCGATTGAAGAATGTTTGAAATTGTTAAGCATGGTTGTTTTGAGGAAAGGATTAGAGAAGGGACTATGGATTAGTGGTCTTGGTGAGTGTGCGCTCACTTCGTCGCGGATACAATCCCGCATGGAGATGCACAGCCCATCTCGATGGGTGATGTTTATGGTATTACTTTTGCTGCTTCTTTGTCCACAAGGTAAATATCCCATTTTTGTCTTTACAACCTTCACCTTAGCAAGATTTGTAAGGCGAATTAGCTACCAAAGTGTTAGTCATTGTGTGGAAAATTGGCCTATGAATGGTTGGAAACCAGAGTGTAGATAAAATGCATGGGTTGAGTATTCTTTTTTAAAATCTACGAATAATTTAGATGGATGGAAAGTCATTGAAAAAACAATTGAAATTTAATCAAGATAATAAATTAAGGTCCGAAAATAATGGAGAAATAGAATGTGAAAATCGTTGAGTTGTCTATTCTTATACTCCCAAAACGAGGCTTTAAATGACAACTTTGTGCCGAACATGTAGCTTTCGTGCGAGAATAGGCGTTTCTCCTCTATATTTAGGCTTCCAATTATGTAATGCTGATTTCTGTCACAAAGCTGAAAACGAGCCATTTGTACAGCACGTTCTCTGGGCTTATGTAAACCTAGCAAAGCTAGTCAAAGGAGCAATCCCATTCATCAGCAATCGCCATTTTTGACATTCTTTAGTAAGCAAGAACTCTGTTGGCTTAACCATCGCTTTTACCGTGTTTTCTTCTTGAGCAAACTTTGCACAAATGCAATTAAATAACGGTACCTGTTGTCCTCCTACTTATTTTATAGATTTTGCCCACAAAAAAGACGGCACATGCAGTTCTCTTTTTTACAAAAATGTTCGATGGTGCAAATGAGATGGCCACCTTCGTCTGCCTGCAAAAAGTATATTTAAGCCAGCGTACCTTGAGCCAAGACTAGGAAGGAATTTAACTTACACTCTTGCCGAGATCTCGTGAAGAAAGACATCACCCTCTCGGTCATGAGCCATCACGGTCGTCACAGAGCATGCGAAGAATGATCAACGACCTTCATGGCTGCCATTCCCTCATTGCTTGTCTAGGTCATCTGTGAACTGACCCCAGTCCTAGTTGGTCTGAGCAGTTTTGTTGCACCTCAAGGCCAGAGTGGACGTGCCTGCAATCGCTGCTGCCTCGGACTTGTCTTTGTCAGCATCTCTTCTTCCTTTGTTTCTCAGCGCTTGTCACTGGGACGATTTGAACCAACAACTGGCCTCCCTGACACTGTCACTTGTGGTATTGTACTCACTGTTTTGTAGCACTTTGGTGGAATTGTTTTAACTTTGTTCTTTGCTGACTTCGATTTGATGTCTCAGATCATCATTGTTGAAATACGGCATCCTCTACTCACTGCTAGTTCTTTCTTGTAGAAACATTGGTTTCGTTTATTGTTGTTATATGACGAAATTTAAGTACATTTTTGAAACAGTCTCCTCTCTCTTTCGTTGTGACTGTTTAAATCCTCTAGGCGCGAAATATGACAATTCTTTACCCTAGAGGAGCCCTGGCTATGTAATAAATGAACATCGTCGCATTTGTGTGCATTCTCTGAAGAAAAAAAATTTACGATGTGAAAAAAGTGGACAGCACAGTTATGAAATATTGGTTCTTGGCTCTGAACACTTACTTTAATGTTTAATGGACCTTCGTCGTTGTTTTCGTTTTGCATGTAATCTTATAATTATTTCTCCTTGTCAAACTATTCGAGGAGGAGGAGGAGGAGGAGGAGGAGGAGGAGGAGGAGGAGGAGGAGGAGGAGGAGGAGGAGGAGGAGGAGGAGGAGGAGGAGGAGGAGGAGGAGGAGGAGGGGGAGGGGGAGGAGGAGGAGGAGGAGTTGGAGGGGAGGGGGAGGTGGGGGGGGGGGGGAGGGGGAGGGAGGAGGAGGAGGAGGAGGAGGAGGAGAGGAGGAGGAGGAGGAGGAGGAGGAGGAGGAGGAGAGGAGGAGGAGGAGAGGGAGGAGGAGGAGGAGGAGGAGGAGGAGGAGGAGGAGGGGAGGGGGAGGAGGAGGAGGAGGAGGAGGAGGAGGAGGAGGAGGTCACTTTATCGTTGTTGTAACATGCAATTGACAAACTGCTGGTGATTTCTGTGTTTTTTGTGTTATGTGCACGCAGACAGCACAGGGAGGCAGCCATGTTGGGGGACAGGGCTGACAGGGCAGGGGGAGGACAGGCAGGAGTCCGTGGCCCTCGTCCTCAGCAAGCTGGTCTCCAGACTGCAGTGGCCTCGCGTCCTCATCGTCTTCCAGCAACACACAGGTGGAGAGGCTTCCATTCACACACTCACACACACACACACACACACACACACACACACACACACAGAGAGAGAGAGAGAGAGAGAGAGAGAGAGAGAGAGAGAGAGAGAGAGAGAGAGAGAGAGAGAGAGGGACGGGGAGGAAAATGAAGACACACACATACACGTTGATGGATACAGATGCCCCCAGATGGACAAGAAAATAGGTCTATAGAAAATGTTATACATACTCGCGCTGAGGGACAACTGAAGAGATTGACACAAAGACAAGGATAGACACACTATCAACACTATCACCATCACTCGAGCAAAGAAAGGAACACATTCGAACTCGTTATCTTTTATTTGAGTAATACGCACGTAAGTACTTTGTATTTTTGAGTTCAATAGTAAAAACGATGCAAGGTTTTTGAAGGTGCTATTGAGCAATATGTTTTTGTTTCTTTCCAGGCTGGCTTTACGACACACTGGTCATGCGACTGTCAGAGTTCGGGATCCAGGTGATAGGGCTGACCTTTGACTGGGCCTTGACCTCGACGGATCTAGAGGCACTGGTGCCAAGGGGATCCTCTGCCCGAAGTCATTCCCTGTACGTGCTGACCTTGACCTCCGGGCAGTCGGCTCAGCAACTGCTTCGCAAGGTTTGTGTTCCTCCTTTGACATGGTATGACTTCTGTGCAAGATTTATCTATCATTTGTACCAAATCTATCATACTGTAGGAAATGGTGAGAGAAGATGACTCTGCTGCCTGCTGCTACATCTACTACCCACCACTTCCAGTACATGTGCCAGGAGCTGTCTGGCTAGAATGTTTGGCTGATGGACTCTCGGGTTCCATTCACTGTACTTGTCTGCAAGGATTCTATTTCTCTTCGAAAGTAGTCATGTTTGAGCGAACCTATTCCCACGATTCTTTCAGTACATTTCTCAGTTTTATGACTTCTACTTGACTACGTCGTCACTGTATGTCGGTCTGTGCCGCGTCTGCTAACGAACAGTCAGCTACTCTGTCATTCAATGTTGATATGCATGGAGTTGCATGGCTTTCTGTGCTCACTACCCTGTCAGTATTCTGAATTTCGTGGCATGTTCATCGTTTCGGTCTAATAGTTGCCATAATCACTGCAGACGACTGAACTGGAGCGGAAGTTTGGAATGGAGACGTGCATTCGAGAATGTTCCCAGTGGCTGCTAACTCTGCTGCCTGGCAACGACTCCTCCGTGGATGACCTCCCTTGGAATGACGTCACTGCCAACAACGTGGCCGTGGTGACTGCAGACAGGAGGAAGGTAGCACATTCGATATTTTCATCAAATAATTCGCCACAAATGACGTTTCACAACTACTAAAAAGATATCTCGCCCATATTATTTTCTAACATAAAACGCTGCTCACATTGCAGGGGTTGAGTAAATTTGCCATTTGATTTGATCATGCAGTGCAATAACATGAATTAGAGGGAGACAAAGAGAAAGAGAGAGAGAGAGAGAGAGAGAGAGAGAGAGAGAGAGAGAGAGAGAGAGAGAGGGGGGGGGAGGGAGGGAGGGAGGGAGAGAAAGAGAGAGAATGGGTGGGGAGAAGGAGAGAGAGAGAGAGAGAGAGAGAGAGAGAGAGAGAGAGAGAGAGAGAGAGAGAATAACAGATAGATAGACAGGCAGACAGACATACATACAGGCAGGTAGGCAGGCAGGCACACAGGCAGGCAGGCAGGCAGACAGACAGACAGGCAGGCAGGCTAGCAGGCAGGCAGGCAGGCAGGCAGACAGACAGAAAGAGATAGGAACACGGAGAGACACAGAGAGAGAGAGAGGGGAAAGAAAGGAGAGAGAAGAATGATAGGCGAGAGAAAGAGAGACAGATAGAGGTAGACACAGACACACAGAGAGACAAAGAAAGATTGAGAGAGAGGGAAAGAGAGAGAGAGAGAGAGAGAGAGAGAGAGAGAGTGAGGGGGTAGAGAGAGAGACAACAGACGGATATATATATATATATATATATATATATAGAGAGAGAGAGAGAGAGAGAGAGAGACAGACAGACAGACAGACAGACGGACGGACGGACGGACGGACGGACGGACAGGGAAAGAAATGAGACACAGAGAGAGAGAGAGAGAGAGAGAGAGAGAGAGAGACAGAGAGAGGAGACAGAGAGAGAGACAGAGAGAGAGAGACAGAGAGGAAATTCCATTCTGTTGCAGGAAAACGTACAAGTCAGGACACTGACAATCACGCCTCAAGGACGAAGTCTTGTCCCCGTTGCCTATGTGACTACAGACAGTCACTCAGAGACGCGGGACAAAGTTTTCCCAAACCTGCGCTACAAACTGAACGGACGAAAATTCAGAATCGCCACGGTAAGCACAGTTGTACGTAAAGCAGGTGTGAATGGGTCTCCCGCCTGCCACCTGGAATTGTGTACAACATATGATCTAAAGAAGGCAGATGGGTTTTCGCATGAATGAGGTTGACATTACAGTATAACAGAAATCAAGTCCAGATTTCCATAAATTCGTCATTTACTGTTCTCCTTTCAGCGTGTTTTCGTTTGTACCCCAAGGCTCTCGTCTTAACGAATTTCTTCACAGCAGTGCTATTCTAATGTCTTCGTCGTGGTGTTGAAATGTGACAGTGTATAAATGTACAGTAAGAGATGATCCACCAGTCGACTTTTTTTAAGGAAACAAGGTGTTTTGTCACTCCAGCGTGTTGACGAGGGATTTCTTCAAACAGGCTGATATATTTGCATTTCTACTCGTGACCTTTAGCCCGGAGGAGCTCTTTGCTTTGACCCTTGTGTAATGGCGTAGCGTCTGCAGGTAAGCAGCGATCGGCGCGATTTAAAAAAAAAGCGAGTGACGTCTACCAACATCCGCATTCTGTAAACCTGAGTCAGTAGTATTGACTCTGGCACAGTTCGCAATGAATGCGTAATGAATGCATTACAGCCTTGCGCCAAAAATAGTTCGTTCTGATACTATTTTTCTCTCCACTTTTTACAGAAATCATTCAGATGTCAAAACTTGTTTCCATTTCAACACAAACATTTTATTGTATCGAATAAACGCTTGTTTGTTGTCTCCACAAGAGTAAGTTAAGAGTTTTGTGCGAAATAGTCTTGGAACTACTTTAACGGCGTATGTCAGGGAGCACATCGGCTATCCCACAAGCCTCTCGTGTGACCTCCGCTTGCATAAATTGGCCAAAAACCTTCCATCACGTGATGTGAACTGTGCTAGAGATACTTTTGCCGGTAGGCGAAATCTCTAGTTTACTAGAATGCCAACATCCGAGGACATTCCTTATTAGCGTGCGTTCCCATTGCTGTGCTGCAAGATGGTTCGACACTGCTCCTTAGGAAAAAGCAACAGCGATTCAAGATACAAGCACAAAGACCACATGAAAGGAGTATTTTTATAACGATGCCCGACCCACTTGTTGAATCGGAGAAATTCAATCGATGGGTGCATTTGTGCGGGCGACTACACTTCAAAGTATTTGAATTACGATGCGTCCAATGTTCTGTACAAGCCTAAAACAGCAGTCCAGCGCATTACCCCGCACCTCAAGTTTCTCTGCGTGGACACGTAAACACACAGCAATGGCAGTTGGATGGATGGATAGTGTTTTACCGCCTATCAGCCTTTGTAGGCTATGTAAGGCGATTAAGCACGAAAATCACTTTAGAGTAAACGCAAAGCAAGTCACGGTGTCCCTAGTTATTCGCCTCTTACGAATCGCGTAGGGAGACGCGGTGGGTCAATTCTTACTCCGAACCCACAGGGGGACAGCAATGGCGTCTTATGCATCCGTACATGTATGTATATAAGTGCACAGTTCACACCTACTTGTGTACGTGAATAGTTCCTTGCAAAAGGTCACAGCACCATGATCACCTCAGCATTAAATGTTTGACGTGTTCTCACCAACATGTCTACACACAAGCATATTCTGAAGGTTATGTTGCTTTCACCTCAGCATGAAATGTTATTAAATAAGCTCTCATCCACCTCAGTACACGTGTAAGATGAAGGTCGTAATTATTGATAACACCTCAGGAATAGGCATTTCGACTTCATTGTAATTGTGAGGTTGAGAAGTTCTTTTCTTCCCTTGTGCTGGCTGTGTCGAGTATGGACGCCTTGTAAGCTTGCTGTCACACGATATCTGCTGGGGCTGCCTGTGCACACGCGCGTTTTTCTTCCTCATTCCACACGGTGTAGATAATTATAGCATGTTTACACCTGATCATTTCGCTAGAGCATACAAAACACACGCACATGTGTGGAGACGTCTATCAATTGACCGTAACAAAGTGTGCTGCAGCTGTGCAAGATATTCAACACATGCAGTCTCCATGTGGCAACGAGCAACCACAAACTACTCCCTGCTCCAGCTTGTAATCCTGATGAAAACATTTTCATCTTGCTCAGAACGAGAGTGAACTACGGCCTGATATTTTTGCAGCAAGCATTTGTGTAAGGAGCCATCTTTTCAGAGCAGTCACACTGTTGGATCCAACTTCCTTGTACGGTAGTACAGCACCAGGAACGTCTTCCACGTCAAGCACAATGTTTGGAAAATTATGAACAAACGCCATTGGCACACGCCTTCTCCGACCGAATGCTGTCCCCGGATGTAATGTCGCCGCCGGAAAGTACCGAACGTGACGTCACGCCGAAGTGAACGTCGGCTTACAGACGCTACGCTATTACAAATAAATCTAAACTTCAATCACTGTTTAGAGAACGCAATAAGTCAGTCGCGCACTGATGGCATTATAAACCAGAGATCACTCTGAGAGTTAATCCTCCGACAAGGAGACCACACGTTCTCTTCCAATGTCGGTATAATTAATTCCGGCAGGATATTTTGCTAGCCAGGCCTGACACTACGTTCAGTTCATTTTGGCAAAGACGTTACTTAGATTTTAGTGGATGAAAGCGATTTCTGAGTGCCGAACGTATACGACGACCTCCTCAATAGTTTGACGTCATCAATTTCGTAATTTGCCATAACATTTATCCAATGATTAATAAAAACCGCTGGCGCTGAACCTCCAGGTTTTGGCACAAAAAAAAAAGATCGGGTTCGAACTCGCAACTTCTCGAGAAAAGAGGGGGAAAAAACACACAAACAACACCAAAAACAGATCGGGTTCGAACCAGCAATCTCTCGAAAAAAGAGGGGGAAAAAAAGTTTCAGCGCGGATTCGAACCCGTTCACGCATGACCCAACGTTACAATAGTCCAACGCTTTAACCATCTGAGCCATTCGGCAACTGACGTTTCTACGTGTTTGTAAAGCAATTATAACGTTCTTTTCCGTAAACTCCCTCGCTTCGTATTTTGCACTGTAAATTGTAGAAAAATGGATGATAGTTCATGAAATTTGAGTGGTCTTGTACCTTTTAGGATACTCAAGGTCTATTTCTGCCAAGTTTTATATTGATTCACTGCCATTAGGTCACGTGAACAGACTACCAAGTTGTTGCGCTCAGAGTGGCTGTTCGAAGGTTCGGACCGGCCGCGCGGGTGGACAATTTTGACTGTAAAATGGTATTTTTTAAAGCAAAAGCGATTTTTTTTCTTCTGGAGAGGATAACGAAAACTATTTATGTAATTAGTGAGCGCTCGTACAGCGTGGGAGAAACGCTGCTGGTGACGGGAGTGAAGGAAACGGCGAAATATTATCGCTATTCCGTCAACTGATTTTGCGGGGGAAGGTTTTCGAGTTTATGACCTACATAAATCACTTTCTTTTCAAACCTCGATTCTGAAAATTGGATACGTTCAATCGGATCTAACTTCCAGTAAGTGTGCAAAATGTCAAGGAAATCCGTCCAGTAGTTTTTGAGATATCAGCCGTTAAGATGGGACAGAGAGGCAGACATGCAAATAAAATCCCGTCACGTTGTTGATGACGTCACACATTTTGCAATTTCGCCATTCCATCAATTGAGTATTTATGGAGGTGCTTTCGAGTTTACGACCTTAAAAAACACTTTCTTTTCAAACCTCGATTCTGAAAATTTGATACATTCAATCAGACCTAACTTCCAGTAAGTGTGCAAAATGTCAGTAAAATCCGTCTAGTAGTTTTTGAGAAATCAGCCGTTAAGTCGGGACAGACAGACACACACACAGACAGACAGATAAAAACCGCTGGCGCTGAACCTCCAGGTTTTGGCATATATTTAAAAAAAATTAAAATGGGAACGCCGTGTTACATATCCGTATAATCTTTAAACTCCTCCATACACCCATTTCTACATGGTGCAGCAATACTCGGAGGCAGAATCGTTCTGTGTCTTTAGGACTCACTGTGTAGACCCGACCAATCACTGAATGTTGTTTCTTGCGTGGCTTCCATTCGTGCGAGTTTTGATGAAAGACGAAGTGATTTGGAAATTCGTTGTAGGTGTAAGTTGTAGGCGTTTTAGCATTGGTTTCAAAGAATGCTGTCATTGTAGTGTTTCTCGCTGCTGAAGCTTCTAATGCTGCCTCATGCCTTCCCGGAGTGAAGAAGACCGGTTGATTGTTAGGCATGTGAATTGCAAGACGTATGATGGTGTGTGACTGGAGGTGGAGTTTGTTTTCTGATAGGCGCCAATATGCTTCTGGGGCACTGACGTATCTACCATCTATGAAAGTGGAGGGTTCATCATGAATCGACAGTGTCTGTCTCTCGGACTTCGACACTTGCAGAGTCGTGGCCTTTATAGACATACTTGAAGAGATATTTGACACTTTTGATTGTTGTACAGGCTTCAAGGTTTATGTGAGCATTATACTTTTTTGTCAGGTACGGGTTGTACGGAACAACCCATCTGTTGTCCACTTCATGACGGCCTTTGACAATAGTTCGTCCATTATCGCTTCTGCGATAGTGAGGGTATTCATCTATACCAAGTGCTGTTGTATTTCTGAATTGTTTTGGATAGTCCTTTGAGCAGATGCCATCTACCATGCATGGTGAGTTTGAGTCGAGTGCTCCACAAGGTCCATGAACCATTGTGGATTTAACAATTTTAAATAAGGCCGGGTCTTCATGGGGATCTGAAATTTCTGCAGATATGAGCGTGCCAATGTCAGCTGCAACACGGAGCTTGCTATTTTCATCCAGTGTCATAAGCTAATGACAATGTGGGAGTCCACGTGCGTAGCACGGGTACCAGCTAGTTATTATTATTATTATTATTATTATTATTATTATTATTATTATTATTATTATTATTATTATTATTATTATTATTATTATTATTATTATTATTATTATTATTATTATTATTATTATTATTATTATTATTATTATTATTATCATCATCATCATTATCATTATTATTATTATTATTATTATTATTATTATTATTATTATTATTATTATTATTATTATTATTATTATTATCCCTCCAGGTTTACTGGAGGTCCTACAGACTTTATCTGTCTGTCTGTCTGTCTGTGTGTCTGTCTGTCTGTCCCGACTTAACGGCTGATTTCTCAACTTGACGTAATTTTTATTTATCCATCTACCTGTCAGTCCCGATTTAACGGCTGATATCTCAATAACTGCAGGACGGATTTCGTTGACATTTTGCACACTTACTGGACGTTAGGTCCGATTGAATGTATCCAATTTTCAGCATCGAGGTTTGAAGAGAAAGTTGTTTATTTAGGTCGTAAACTCGAAAACCTCCCCCCTGAGATTTCAATTGACTGAATAGCCAGTGTGGTCAAACAGAGTTATCTTTTCCTACTAAAACTAAAACTCTTTTTTGTTTCAACTGTGCAGTGTGCGAATGTTGCAATGCTTTGTATGAATGTAGTCTTTTCATTGTAAACGCCATGAGCTTGCCTATTAGGGAAGGTATGGGCGTATAAGTAGTCTGTATTATTATTATTATTATTATTATTATTATTATTATTATTATTATTATTATTATTATTATTATTATTATTATTATTATTATTATTATTATTATTATTATTATTATTATTATTATTATTATTATTATTATTATTATTATTATTATTATTATTATTATTATTGTGCGTGAATGAGTACGAATGCTGCAATGCACATGTCTGGGGTGAACATCTATAATACACCTCCTCCTCTGTGTGACTGTGTGAGTGTTAATTCAGCGTCTATGACATGCCAAAGCAAAACAAAACATGTCATAATAATTTGTGACCCTCCATCACAAACTGAGTCACTCGTTGCATTTTGAACATTTTGATATTTGTATGTTTTCAAAAAGAGCACACAACAAGCTTCTCAATAGTGCAATAATTATGAACATATGACTACCCTAAACGATTTCACATGACTTTGAAGATCAACACCCTAAAAATACGCTTTTTGAGAAAAATGTGTTTTAAGTTTACATACATTATTCCCCCTTTTTCCCTAGCAACCTTTATTCCAGACTCATGCAATTTGCCACAGAGATGAAGCAGTGGCTTTTGGCTTTGGTTGGCAGCCTAGGGTATTCAACCGTCGATCTGTTGCAGTGGTGGCTACGAAACTTTGAGAAAATGCTTGATGTTGACGATCAGTTCGTGGACGTTTTCTTGTAATTT
>JAWQFJ010032744.1:0-20182 GCA_034096865.1 Theodoxus fluviatilis
CAGAGGGGAAGAGCATGCACTCTCTAGCACACACTGTGACCAGCTGATGAGGGTGTGCATTGATGGACCTATCTTCCAGGACATGCCCTTTAACCGTGCAGTGCAGGTGTGGGCGGAAAGTCGCAACCGCTACCTGTTCAAGAAGAACTAGGGCACGAAAAAGTCCTAGGACCTATTGATGGAGTTATTCAGAATGAAATACTGTGGACTGTTGTGTATTTGTGTGTGTAATTTTCTGGATGGCAAAACACAAGTTGAGACTAAACTCTTTGGACTCGCTGCAACATTTTTGTGGTGTGTATGTGTGTAGAGGAGAGATTTTGTGTTGTGTTTGACTGGTTGAAGCAGATCTCTGTTAGATTTCATTGTGTTAGGCCCTAAAACCAAGTTTGTTTAAACAAAACATCATGCTACCAAGAAAGAATAGAATTGAGTGATCATGACCCTGTGCCCACAGAACGAAATGTTAAAAGAGACAATAAAACAACTGAAAGACACACAGCTTGACATGTGTTTGTTTATTTGTTTATTTCTTGTTTTTTTAATTATTCATTTGTGTGTGTGGGGGGGGGGGGGGGGGCTGTAGGAGTGTCATGTGTGGGGTGGAGGGTCATTCTGTTTGAAGTGAAGGTTTGATTGTTAGTGACCCATGTTTTCAAAATTGACCCATCATTTTGCCTGGCTTGGGTCATTGGGCCCATGAAGTCTGAAAACAATCTGAAGCACTGATGGATGGATGCATGGATGGATGCATGGATGGATGCATGGATGCATGGATGGATGCATGGATGGATGCATGGATGGATGCATGGAATCATACGGTCTATCAGCCTTTGTAGACTATGTAAGGCCAATGAGCACGAAAATCAATAGAACAGCTCAGAGCAAGCACAAGTCAAGTCACGATATCCCCAGCAATTCGCCTCTTATGAATCGCGTAGGGAGACGCGGCGGGTGAGTTCCTACCCCATCCCACAAGCGGTGGCAGGCCTGAATGTGAGGAATTTCTTCTTTATAATGCACGTCCTCTACTATTCTTACCACCACTCAGCATCTGGCTTGTGTCTATGCTGAAACGCAGCCTAACGCTAAAAAGATAAAGTTCAAAAAGAATACTGCACAGTTCAAATTTAAACTAGTCACCTTGGTTATTTTTAAAGCATTTCTGTACAGCAAAAAATTGTAATTGGTTCTGCCTGTACTCGTAAGAGATGGTTTCAAAAAATGGAAGGTCATCCAGATGAAAGTTGGCATTAACGGCCGATTAACACTTTATTTCCAACACAATTTCCACAGAGAACCTCCGGTGGGATGGGGTAAGAACAGAACCAACGCGTCTCCCTATGCAAGTAGCTAGGGAAATTGAAAATGACCAGCTCTGGTGATTTTCATGGTCAAAGACCTGACATAGCCTACAAAGTATGATAGGTCATAAAACTTCGATTATCCTTACTCATCCATTGAGAACAAACAGGTCATTTCCACACGCCGTGTACGATAGTCTATTCTGTTTCGTATCGTAAAGGTAGTTCTCAAACGTCTGCAGTAGTCTTTAAAAAACACACATTTTTTCTGCATGAAAGAGGAAATTAGCGCCAACGGGTGTGAAACTGCAGGGAAATCTAAAGCGAAAAGCATTAACATTCCGCAAGGACGCCAGTATCTCCTTACAGTATTGAGAAAAAAATTCCTTTACAAATGGCAGGAACAGAAAACGTGTAATGCATACAGCAATTCAATCATTGCCAGTAAGCAAAGTCAAAATGAGAAAAAGAGCCATGCTCTAAAAATATTACATAGCACGAAAACACACATGCAGAGCCTCAAGTCGAAATCATCCATGTGCTCCTGGTGGGATTAACGATCAATATCATGCAGCAAAGATTTTCTTTGCTTTTTTTCTGTACGCAGTCTTGTTCATTCTGGTTAGAATGAAAGCATTTGATATTTCCAAGATGCAAAACACATACAAATAGAAGACCCATTATCAGAATGAGATCTATGCATTCCCGCAGTGTCGGGACTACCTCCTCCTGTTCTTGCCGTTTCTGCAAAGCGCGGTAATAGCCAGTGCTAAAGCATTTGCCCATGAGGCGACAAGGAGAGAGAGAAAAAAACTTTAATTCAGTTAAGGTTTTTTCCCTCCATCCTTTAATTTTTGCTGACTGATGAGCAACTAAGACTGGCAAGCCTCGGGGCGCAGCCTGTGCAGTCAGGCGCACACAGTTCTCCCTGCTGCCGCCATTTTCTTCCGCCTCGACTTCCTGCCCCGGTCACGTGATTACTTCCGCATCGGCGCAACGCAAGCTGTCGGCATCGGGTACAGGCTGCACTGGAGACCGAGCTCGGGAAGGTCTTGGAGGACAGGACGCAGCGGAAGTCTGGATTCCAGAAGTCTGAGGTGGAGTGCTTTGAGCATCCACTGATAGACGTTCACGCTCTATGTAGTTAGTATCTTTGGCTGTGGTTCCATGCTAGATACAGACATAGATGTTTGGACTGTGGGTGGGAAACGGTCGGAGGGTAGAATGACTTCCTTTTCATGGTGATGTAATAAATACACAACGTTAATCTTGTCACACATGTGTGTTCTCTGCGGGGCTATAGCAGAACAGTGGTTAAGACGCTCGCCCTGTGGCCAGCTGGTGCAGTGTTCAGTTCTGCACGGATCCTAGAGTGGCATCCTTGGGCAAGGTGCTTCACCTGCATCGCCTCTCCTACCCAGGAGTAAAACCGGGCACTGCGCTGTGGCGACCGGGAGGGGGGGGGGGGGGGGGGGGGGGGGGTAAGCCCCCTCACAGAATTATCATTAATTTGAGTACGCGTCACGAAATAAAACTATCATCATCATCATCATCATCATCATCATCATCATCAGTAGCAGCAGTATCTCAAACTGCAACACAAGAGAACCAAAACAGCTGACCTTCCTGTTTAGAGGCACATCCTTCCATCTTCTTTGTATAAACTCGGCGCTGCCGGCATTCCCCGACACATAACTGCTAATTCTTTAAGAAGAAAATTCTAATTGAAGAGAAAATAATGTCAGGAGGGAGAACGAAAAACAAAATTTATTCCGTGTTTTTGGTCATGCAGGCCATTCTACTAAATTCGGTCGAATCCCCCGAAGGCCAACGAAATTCCTTCGTAGTTTTTGCCCCATAGAATACATTCCAATTGAAATGTCGGTCCAAAAACCAGGTATTTTTTATCCTTTCTCCGATTTAAAAGAACCACATTCAACCAGGTTTTACTGAGAAAATTACTTCTGTTGCAAGATTTAGTCCTTTGAAGAATTAGGTCGGACATTTTTGTTAACAGTTAAGAATGTTTACAGCGGTGAGGGTGAACAAAGATGAACATGTTTGCCTGTACAATTGATGGCCTTTACTCATTTGTGATAATGTATGCCTGTTTATGTGCGTGTATGTGTGTCAGGGCGCGCGCGAGCGCGTGCATGCGTGCGTGCGTGCGTGCGTGGTTGTGTGTGTGTGTGTGTGTGTGTGTGTGTGTGTGTGTGCGTGCGTACCATTCGGGGGAGGGGGGGGAGGTGCTTGCGCGCGTGTGTGTGAATGTTTGTATGAGCATGCTCGCGTGCGTGAGGCTGTATATGCACGCACAATAACATCTATTTTATGTCGGTCTCGTCTCATCAACATTTGTCCCCTGTGGGTTGGGGGTAAGAATATACTCATTGTGGGTTGGGGGTAAGAATAGACCTCCAGTGGGTTGGGGGTGAGAATAGACCTCCAGTGGGTTGGGGGTAAGAATAGACCTCCAGTGGGTTGGGAGTAAGAATAGACCTCCAGTGGGTTGGGGGTAAGAATAGACCTCCAGTGGGTTGGGGGTGAGAATAGACCTCCAGTGGGTTGGGGTAAGAATAGACCTCCAGTGGGTTGGGAGTAAGAATAGACCTCCAGTGGGTTGGGGGTAAGAATAGACCTCCAGTGGGTTGGGGGTAAGAATAGACCTCCAGTGGGTTGGGGGTAAGAATAGACCTCCAGTGGGTTGGGGTAAGAATAGACCTCCAGTGGGTTGGGGGTAAGAATAGACCTCCAGTGGTTGGGGGTAAGAATAGACCTCCAGTGGGTTGGGGGTAAGAATAGACCTCCAGTGGGTTGGGGGTAAGAATAGACCCTCCAGTGGGTTGGGGGTAAGAATATACTCCATTGTGGGTTGGGGGTAAGAATAGACCTCCAGTGGGTTGGGGGTAAGAATAGACCTCCAGTGGGTTGGGGGTAAGAATAGACCTCCAGTGGGTTGGGGGTGAGAATAGACCTCCAGTGGGTTGGGGGTAAGAATAGACCTCCAGTGGGTTGGGGGTAAGAATAGACCTCCAGTGGGTTGGGGGTAAGAATAGACCTCCAGTGGGTTGGGGGTAAGAATAGACCTCCAGTGGGTTGGGGGTAAGAATAGACCTCCAGTGGGTTGGGGGTAAGAATAGACCTCCAGTGGGTTGGGAGTAAGAAAAGACCCCCCGCGTCTCCCTATGCGATTCGTACAAGGCGAATAACTAGGGAAATCTAGACTTGACTTGTCAATCTTTCCAGCTCTAGTTAGTGTTGCAATCAATGGCCTTATGTAATCTACAAGGCTGATAGGCGGTAAAACTCCATTCAGCGGCAGCAGCAGCGGCAGCAACAGCAGCAATACCAGCAGCAGCAGCAACAGCAGCAGCAACAGAAGCAATACCAGCAGCAGCAGCAACAGCAGCAGCAGCAACAGAAGCAATATCAGCAGCAACAGAAGCAATACCAGCAGCAGCAGCAATAGCAGCAGCAGCAGCAACAGAAGCAATATCAGCAGCAGCAGCAGCAGCTACAGAAGCAATACCATCAGCAGCAGCAATAGCAGCAGCAGCAGCAATCTTATATTTCTTAATCAGGACATCACACCTCTCTGCTACGCCCATACAGAGATCTCAGTCCGAGCTGCTTTGACGGGCGAGATCCTTCAAAATTCCTTCAAGACAGACCAGTGCCGCTCTGCCCTGGAAACGGGTTCACGTCTTCGACATCCAGGCCACAGTTTGCCCTGCAGATCCGGAATCTTTAGCGACGACGGAAATTGGTCTTAGAGGCGATAAGGGACGCAGGAAAAACTCATTTCCAATCTCGCCATCGATAGTCTCGGTGTGGAAATGACTGACAGGCAGCAAACCGCCTCCCACACAGAGCCAA
Organism: Theodoxus fluviatilis; assembly: GCA_034096865.1. Classification (NCBI taxonomy): domain Eukaryota; kingdom Metazoa; phylum Mollusca; class Gastropoda; order Cycloneritida; family Neritidae; genus Theodoxus; species Theodoxus fluviatilis. The sequence continues at coordinate 5,181 of JAWQFJ010032744.1, forward strand.
GCCATACGAGCCCACAACGTTTCCGATAGCATGGCTACGTCATCGAGTAGCGCAGAATGCCGTGTGTTTAGTGTTACATCCCAAAACACTCATAAGGCTACATTGGTGTCTAAAGGAACATTAGCGCCAAAACGCCATTTCAATTTGATTTAAATAGTTTCCAATGTCGGACCATGGGAGTTTTACAACAGTATCAAGTGTATATACGCGATTTTAGGGGGGCGGGGGTGGGGGGTGGGGGAGGTTGTTTCATATGTAAACAGTAAGTACCTCCAAGTTGATTCATTAAAGAACTAAAGCTCTCACGCAGCATATTAAAACTAGCCAGGGAACACCAAACCAGACAATGAAAGGAAGCCTTCATGATGGCTTGCAGCCCAAACAGCTATACTTCCGGAGCAAAGAAGGTCACGTATTTTCGGTAGCTCCAAAAGTCTTCCCATCCTTCCTCTTGTCTCCTATCACTCAGCTTTCCTCCACCCCTCCCCTTGTACTCTACCCCTACCCCCCAACACATTTCCTATCCCCCCCACCCTTCAACTCACACCCCTACACACCACCATATCCCACTCACTCATTGCTTTCTACCTCTAGTCTTTGGCTGCTTCCTCGTCGTACCTTATGTACTCCTCAAGTTTGGAGGAGTCCCTACATTCAACAGAAATTTCCTTAGCTGAACATTTGTCGTGAGAAATGTTCTTTTATTCGTACGATATTTCCACCGGCGTATGATCTGTTTCAACTTGCAATTGTTCGATCACATTACAGGTGTTACTACATACTGTGTAAAGATTTGGCAGTTATTAAAAAGTTTTTCAAACCTTCTCCATGAAGAGCAATAATGCTGTTAAGGCCGTCGTACACGAGGCGATTTTACCCTGGCAATCTCGCAAGCGTCATTGTGGCAGCCAATCACGGTTGGCAATAGTGGAGCAAAGGCGTCAGTTTTTTTTGTTGGCATCCGTCAGTCTCGTGAGACTATGGAGTGTGCGCCAGGTTTGGTCAGTCCGGGGATGAGCGGCAGCGTGCTCTGTGGCTGTAGAGCCCGATCCTTGAGTCGCATGCTCTGTTGCACTTGTCGCAAGTGAAGTCTTGGCGTGGCACTGTAGATGCCGACGCTATCCTCTGTCGTCTGCGTTCTCTCCTCTCCTCCCACTGCTCCCGTCTCCTCCTCTCGCTGGCCTGGATGCCAGTCTTGACGGCGTCTCCAGCTGTTGCGGTCAGAGGCCACCGTTTCCCAGTCTGCTGGGTTGATGCCTCCCGCCGTCATGTCACGTTTACAAACGTCCTTGTAGCGGAGGAGAGGTCTTCCTGCAGGTCTGGATCCCGTGGCGAGCTCGCAGTACAGCACATCTTTGGGTATTCGGCCGTGGTCCATCCTCCTGACGTGGCCCAGCCATCATAAAGGCGTCAGTAGCGCTCTGCCATTGGGAGATATTTTTGTCAGTCCGTGTGTGGCGTGTAAAATTGCCTCGTGTGCGAAGGCCTTTACGACTCTCTATCCCTGTTTGGGCACCAGCAAGACACCAAGATGATGACATTTACCACGTTTTGTTAGTATGGTGTAAGAATAATAATTTATCTTGTTGTCTTATGAATTTCTGAGCATTCTCTCTCTCTCTCTCTCTCTCTCTCTCTCTCTCTCTCTCTCTCTCTCTCTCTCTCTCACACACTCTCTCTCTCTCTCTCTCTCTCTCTCTCTCTCTCTCTCTCTCAAAACAAGATTAAAAAATCAATCAAAATGTAACCTTCTTTCCATCACTAACCAAAGAAACGCATCCCCACCCACCCCCATCTCCACCCACACATCATAACCTCACAATGTACGCAGCCACTCACTGTCCTACATCAACATCCTGATTCTCTACCTACTCATCACCCTTCTGTCCATCTGCATATGCTGCCCCAACATGAAACAACTAAGTGCCATGATTACTAGATAAGGGCGTGCCGTCATTTCTGCTGACGTAAGCACAGAATTGCGGTGCCCTACTAAAACCGATCTTGTATCTTCGGTTTCAAAGCGGCATGTAAGACGATGTCTCTGATGCACAAGCTTGCACGCCGTTCAGATCTCTGAAGATCGTGAGGCGTTTATCAGGGAAACTGGACGAAAATGGGATTAACTTCCGCAGGTACGGGTTTCACTGACGTCATCCACAAAGCGGTTAAACCAGTTACTGGCCAGGACTGTATTCCTAATCAGAGATACGCTCCATGCTGATGTAGGGGAATCGGCTTGACCAGCAACTAAACAACAGACGCATTCAGAGATGACCAATCCGTAGTTCACCCCTAGCAACTGTCTTTTACGAACGCGGTCTTGTGTTCAAAGTGTCCATTCACGCCTAATCACTAGGACATGTAGCACGCATTTCTTCAATACTGTGACTATTTTTGTTCTTATTCATCAATAAGACCTAGCATAGAACACATAAATTACCCGATACACTTTGCAGTTGACTCAACCGTGTCGTGTAAAGCCATAATGAAGGCATGACAGCTGTCGTATACATACAGCAGATATTTGGGAGGCGGTGGCACTTTCTATATTAAACATGATGCAACAATCCATCAAAAGTGTGGTGTGTCGTGGTGTGTGGCGGTGTGGTGTGTGTTGGTGTGATGTGTGTTTGTGTGGTGTGTGGTGGTGTGGGGTGTGGTGTGTGTGCGGTGGTGTGGTGTGTGTGCGGTGGTGTGGTGTATGGTGTGCTGTGTGCTGTGTGGTGTGGTGTGGTGTGGTGTGGTGTGGTTTGGTGTGGTGTGGTGTGGTGTGGTGTGGTGTGGTGTGGTGTGGTGTGGTTGGGGGGGGTGATGAAGAGTAGTGCCATGAAGTGTAGTGTTGTGTCGGGATGTGTTGTGTGTTGCCATGTGGTGTGGAATCGTGTTGCATTGTGTAGCGTTGTGTTGTGTTGTATCCCATTGCTTTAGCGTCGTGTTGTGATCTGATGCGTTGTTTTGTGTAACGTGTTGTGATTTGGTGTGCTGTGTGGTTGTGTGGTGTGGTGCGTTGCATTGCATTGTGGAAAAAGTCAAGACTCCAGTCTGCCTCCTGACAATTCCCTCTGACGTAAGCAATAGAACGTCTTCATAAATAAGTCAGCGTAATACCCATCCCCTCCACAACAAACCGCGCAAGCTTTTCCTCGTGGGAATTCTCCACCAGAGCCACGGAGGAGAAATGCAGAGGCACGAGGAAGGAAGGGGCGCGGGTACTGCAGAGGGGCAGGGCGGAGATCTACAGCCTGCCTCCCACACTTGCCCTGGAGTTCCTGCAGACGCAAGACATGGCGCTGACGACGGTCGACAGAGGAGAGCAGGGCGACGGGGAGTGAGCCCAGAGCTGTCTACCTGATCTATCCAGTGTCGCAAGCAATCGTCAGCCACACCCATCACAGGCACCCACAGGGACAGGCGTACCTCACACTGCAGCCTTCCTCCAATCGCAGCCACGCTGCTGGGACTGCACAGACAGAGATGTCCTACACCTTTCCGACTGGAGTTTATCTTATGACATAGCGCGTTTGGAACCCCAGCTATCTGCGTTAAAATGAAGAGAAATCTCTCCCAGCCGTACCGGTAACGCCATGCTATGATCTAATGCTATACGCAGGGGTGGGGGGGTGAGGGGGAGGGAGGGAGGGGATGATTAACTATTTGTTCGCCTGTTGGCTGATTATAATCAACAGTTTACAATGTGTTTCCACACAATTTTTTCAAAGCTTTCTTTACAACTCAAAAACACGTAACTGCTCTTGAAATCGTTGGGGGGGGGGGGGGGGGGGGGGAACATGCCCCTTCACCTAGATGGAGTTAGGTGTAGCAATTGAACAATCTTAAGCACCTCTACATTCATATTACAAGTTTCTAGTGTATGAATTTGATCTAGAAAAAGGCTGCCAGAGTGATAAAGTATAGGACTTGATTGAGAAGAAAGCATAGGCGAATTTCCTCTCAGGGAGACGGAAGGGAAGACGGAACAAGGAAGAGAAGAAAAGTGTTCTAAATGGGGAAATTGTCGTGGAATAGGGATTGAGTGGGACAGGACGGGAGGAGGAAGACAAGTATTGACATACTTTGTGAAAGGGAAATGGATTTTCAGGAAGTTCTAAAAGGGAAGTAATTGCAAAATTTCGAGGTCTTTCAAGTATTGCCGATTCATGTCACACTTGCAAGATTGTGCACGTTTTAGCTTCAAAACTTCAGCACAAGAGGATGCTGATGTGTAATTACGACATAAATAAATTATAAACAATGTAAATTTATCATGGTGCAATGCATGAAACGAAATTACTGCAACGTAGATCTCTTGGGAAAAGCGTGCTTTCAATGATGTAAAATTTAAAAAATCTGAGAAAGATAGCTTCCCAAGCCAAACATGCCAGCCAAACAAACTTACACAGGTTAATTAAAGCATTACGGGGGGGGGATGAGGGGGGGTGGTGGAGGGTAGTGAGGTGAGGGGGGTACGTAATGAGGAAAAGAAAAGACGGGAAAACGGAAGGAAAGCAAACTACATATGTACACGCTGAAACAGACAAATACTTCTCAACACAACACGAGCCCAGCAGAAAGTGCTGTTGACGCGAAAGTGGAGACGCAGAGAATAAACCCAGGCTCTGCCAAGGCCAGCAAGATAAAATCCAGGTAGGAAGCTAGCACCTACAGCACGTGCCTTGAAGAACAAGGGGGGCTCTACAAAGGAGATCGGGAGCGTAGACAGAGAAGCTTGGCGTGAATCTAAATCGGTAGTTCTCTCAATGGAAGCAAGCGCATGGCCCATGTCTGGAGGCGTGCCACCATTCTGCCAGGCCTGGAGCCAGGGGTTGAGGGTGGCACCAGAATCCAGCTGCCCCCTGATGTTCTGGGGTTCTCTCTGATGAATGAAGCCCTGGACGCGTGACAAAGCCTGTCTGGAAGTCAGGCAGTTCTAGCACTGCTTCTGTTTAGTGCTGCAGTGGTGTAGCACTTGTAATGGAAGTGGTCTTGCAGTGATTCGTTGGTGTAAAGAGGAAGGGGAGGGGAGGGGGAGAGAGAGAGAGAGAGAGAGAGAGAGAGAGAGAGAGAGAGAGAGAGAGAGAGAGAGAGAGAGAGAGAGAGAGTGAGAGAGAGAGAGATGGACGGATGGACAGACAGACACAGGCAGACAGACAGACAGACAGACAGACAGACAGACAGACAGACAGATAGACATGCAAACAGACAGACAGACAGACAGACAAACAGACAGACAGACAGACAGACAGACAGACAGACAGACAGACAGACAGACAGACAGACAGACAGACAGACAGACAGACAGACAGACAGACAGACAGACAGACAGACAGACAGACAGACGAAAATAAATAAAGCAAGCAAACAAACATACTAAGACCATTCATATTCTTAACTTCAACTTCGTTGTGTGCATTCACAATTACGGGTGTCCATCCATCTCCGTGCATCTTTATGAGCATATTTACATATATATGCGTGTGTACATAACTGTGTGTGCCCACGTGCGCACGGGGGAGCTGAGTGAGGAAATGATTTGAATAATGGTAAGGCTCATGTTCCCATTTCAGAAACTCACACTAAGCAAGAATGAAAAGATTCATGACCCAACTCTTCGCATGGGCAAGACTGTCATCTATGGAAAGAAAACAGGTTTCCTCAACTTCCACAACGACAAAGAAAATATCGGTTTCTTGGGTAACGAGAAAACGCACATGACACCCACAGATCACTCCGACAGATCGGCACGAAACAGAGACAGCCATTACGGTAACGAAGCCACAATTCCGTGGCGCGGCTGGAAGTCTGGTGAGGACCACTGAGGGAGCCCTGGGAAGGTAGGGATGTAGCCAGGTGAGGAAAGCTGTTACCCGATGAAGAGATAGCGTTAATGAGCTATCGTGTGTCAGGTAGCCGGGAGCCACGGGCAAGCACTCATCACACCGACTCATCTTCCTCGTTTTGAAACAAAGTGGCACCAGGAGACGGCCATCCATCAAGCCTGGAATCCCTTGCAAGACTGCAGGCTGTTTTGGAACTCCCGTCTGTGTTGAAAATGCGCACTGGGCCGTTGGCCTTGAAGAAGAAGAATAGCAGGCCGTACCTTTCTACACATTTCTCAAATCCAGGCAAGCTGTTCACCATTTGTTCATTTCTGCCACGGTTCGAAGCACCTTTCTTCTTTTTTCTTTTCTCCTTCACCAATTCACATTCGTTCGCTGCACAGAGGAGTCGGGTACTCACGTCTCAAAAAAGACAGATGAAGCGTATTTTAAAAGTATCATCAGATTGACTTGTTGTTGTTGAGATACCTTATTGGATTTGGGCTCAATCTTTCACAGTGGTTCAACCCCTGGGATTGATATGAACGGTCTAGTCCTGTCCAGATGCGCCCCGGTAGCCTCTTGAATTGTCTGGGTGACCTCTGGCCGAGCTACTGGAGCAGGCCCCTAAAGCTACAGTGTTTCCTCTTGATGAGGATGACATCAAGCTTCTCCAGCTCATGTTGCACTCGCCAATAGGGAATCCTTCTCAGCGAAATTCGTAGACTCATCTCATCAAGTAAAAGGCTGATGCCCTATGTCATTCCTCAGGCTAAAACATAACGATATCAGAAGTGCATGAAATACTCAAATGAGTTTTAAATGTAGTTCACCATTTCCATATAAATGTTAACTTTATTAACATCGATGAAATAGATTCGATGGGTCGCTGTATGAAAATACAGCTCTATAATCAATAACAGATTCCCCACCTGTTTCCGGCTCTCCTCTCCAGCCGCACTGCCTCCCCCACCTGCCGTAAACAACCGATTCTGCATCAGCACAACAGTTTATTCTAGGTCAGACCACGCCAGCACACACGCCCCCATTTTGCATCTGATCAAGGGCGAGTTTACCCCCAAATTACCTCTGACAGCGGGGATCATCCACGGAGGTGGGATGTATGACTGGTGCTGGGTAGGGAGGGAACCTGGGCCGCCTCTCTCTATCCTGGCGGTGCCGGGAGATAAGACAAGGTAAGGAAAAGCCGACAGACCCGGAAACTTTGAGGAGAAGCTCGGCAAGCGTCGTCCCGAGAGGAACATCATCCTCCAGGATCGAAGCGACCTGCTGGCAAAGTCAGGAGGGAGGGTTTGTGTTCCCCCGTGCCTGACATTAGGATCTGACACTCATTCTCACCGTCTAGGCTGGGCTTTAAAAAAAAAGTGCTGAAATGGTAGAGGCCGAGCTGGCGGTTGGAATGTTACTGTGATGGGAAGAGACGTAACCAAAAAATGGGTCGGGCAGAACAGCATTACTGCAGAAAAAGCGAGTTGCACGTACCGGTAGCAGAAGTAGTCATACGCAATATAAATCGTAAAGTTAGAAACTGAAGTATAGATAAAACCTGGTGCTACGGGTGGTAGAAGAAACAGTTACGGGAGCACTTGCATCAGTACAAATACCAGCAGCGCCAGTTCCAACAGCCGCCCCAGCACAGCAGTAAAGGTGTTCACTCAGGTGTGCTCTAAGCTGACGAAGCTGCGGCCTGATATGCCGAGGTTTCGACTTCTCGGTCAGGCGAGGGGCAGGTGTCGGACTATAATTCTTGAACAGCAAGAGGAGGGTGACCACAAAAGTCTGGCGATACGTCGTAGTGAAGGCAAGCCTCGGAGCCAAGACTAGGCCTGAAGAAGGAGCTTGGCTCCGAAAGCTTGCCTTCGTATCGACGTATCGCCAGACTTCTGTGGTCCCCCTCCTCTTGTTTCCACTTCGCGTAAGTTGTTTTGGGGGTTTGCCAAGTGTTATAAGTTCAAAGTAGACTTCAGTGAACGTGTTCTGTGAAGTTCGATGAATACGCGGACTAAGTAGACCGAAGATGCGTGCTGAATTGTCTGATAAGATCGCTCTTTCGTTTGAGAGTTGCGGAAAATCTAGACTGTTTCTCATCATCGACTCCACTTAAGCGAATTCGTATGCAACAGTCTCCTTTGAGAGGCTCGCCTAGTGCACGTGACTGCGGACTTCGTTCACTTCGAGTAGTACGCGTAATTAGAATACACCCATAGGCACTACCATACATATGCTTACAATACAACCCCTGTGGCATTTTCATCGTAGCTCTGTTGTAAGCACTTGCTTTAAAAAGGTAACGGATAACAAAGCAACAGGGGTAAAGAGTGGAAGAAGAGAAGAGAAGAAAAAAAGTTGCCAAGGTGCATTTTGTTACCTAGTGTATCTTCTGCTGCACGAGCTACTAATTTTGGCGTTTCAAACGCAAACAGCAGTTAAAGAAGGTCGTTTCTCAGATGCCTTGGAACGTCTTGGAACGTCTTGGCAGCTCTGCAGCGCCTACAGGAGGGCAGACCCCACGCTTCCCTTCCCCCAAGGCATCTGGAGAATGTTTCGCTTCAGAAATGTTCCAGTTCTTGCTGAGGTACCAAGAACACGAGTAATGAGGCCTTTCTAAGTTCCAACAGAAAAGCACGGAGGCATCTGTCATCAGCCTCGACTAACGCCAGCGAAATCCTTCGCCGTGGAGTCTCCACCAGTTCCACTCAGGATCTTCCACGGGTCCCAGAATTCCAGAAACGAAGCTCATTGCAATAGCGGCATTCACGTGGGTACACGTATACAAGCCTGGCAGGTCTTGAGACGAAGCAGTTTGGGGAAGCAAGCAACGCTTTACTTCAAGTGTGACACGAAGAGCTTGGAGTGGGATGGCACTTGATTTGGACCAAGCCTCCTCGTTCTACACTAATAGTCATGCTTGCACCATTTCAATGCCAAGACAGCGCGCAAAATCATGGCCAGAACACAACCGAACAGAACCATTTGGAACTAGTGCGGTATAGTTGTCAACTGCAATGCTTTATTTAAAAATATATCTTTTGCGCTTACAGCCTCGTAAAAAAACAACTGTGGTTTGGGAGGGAAAAATTAGACCCATCGAGTTTTCCTATGCGAGTATCAGCAGACGATCCACTCGAGAAATCGCGATTTAACAAGTTCTTACTCTATCAGGTTCCAGTGATTTTATAGATCAATGGCCCTACGATGCCTGCAAAGGATGTAAAGCTGTAAAACTTCAATTTTTCATTCATTCATTCATTCACCGAGAACAGTATATTTCCAGCTGAACGTCTTGTCTGAATGGAAACTCATTTAACCGACCTACGCAAATTTCGTATCTTGTGAGAGGACGAATCTCTTCATATAAATCCTCAATCAGACTGCACGCTTCTTTCATAGGCAGAGCGCTTACCACGTGCTGCAAATTGAGTGGAACGCAACTTTACCGCCTGAGGAAATCACCTCCAATGTTCTGGCGTTGAAGATTCCCGCCCAAAGACTTTACCGCTCGACTGGACATTCGCTCGAGTGGCTTCATTTCGAAAACAAGACATGGCGACTAACGGCAAGGCGCAGGTGGTGTGTTGTTGCAGGGAGAGAAGAGGGGAGAGGGGAGGGAGGGAGAAATATGGAAGACTTCTCTTCAGAGTTAAAACAGCGTTCCAGGCAGGTAGTCAGGGTTCAGTTTTCGGTTGTTGAACTTCTCGCTAGGTAAACCCCGTGTTCCCTCCGCCTCGCCCTCCGTACCTGTCACTCAGCAAAGACTGGAGGAAGCGCAGGGAGTTGTGAAATGAAAGCCCGGGACGCCATCAAAGCAGCAGGGAGAGATCTAGCACTCCCTCCTGCAGCAACGTCTCTCTCCACCCTCCTTCCTGTACACCTGATGTGTTCATCCAGCCTCGGCAGACATGGCGTTTTCACCGCCCTCCAACACAAGCTTGCTCAGTAACAGAGTTCATTAAAATGGAGAAGACAGTTGTGTGTGTGTGTGTGTGTGTGTGTGTGTGTGTGTGTGTGTGTGTGTGTGTGTGTGTGGTGGAGAGAGAGAGAGAGAGAGAGAGAGAGAGAGAGAGAGAGAGAGAGAGAGAGAGAGAGAGCGCGCAAGAGGTTTGTTAAAAGTATGTTACCTCCTACACAGCCAATGCATTCTCAATTTTCTTCAACCCGACTCCTGCGTACCTTATTCTGCTTTTTTTATCCCCCATCCCATCCCCGCCCCACCCCACCCCTTCCACCCCACCCCACCCCACCCATCCCACTTCCTTCCAGCAAATCCATCCGGCCTACAGCTGAGGCTGAGTAAGCAAAGCATCGACGGTCAATCGTAGACCTGGAGCAGTCTACTGGGTGGGAATTCGCCTTGCCAGATGCGCTGCATGTCTGTGGAGGGTCATTCACATGCCTGCCTGCCGTGCAGCCAGCAGTCCAGGATGAGGGAAGGGATGTCAAAGAGTGCATGCATTCTGCTCCTGTTACAACAACAACAACAACAACAACATATCCACTGCCCACTCAGACCCCGACTCTGCCGTTGTGAACTGCAATGTGACTGAGTGGCTATGACAGAGCAACGTAAACAGAAACATCATCGACAAGAAGGGCTGTGAAGGCTTGTGTCATGGATCGCCGCTTTTGCAACTGCTGCTTTTGTTATTGTATTCGACTAGGTGCGGCCATTTCCAATACCACTACAACTGCCGCTGCCTGATGTCCGTGCGTTATTAAAGTACAAGACATAGCCCAAACGTATATGCAAAGTTGCAAAAAAGTATAAATATTCACAAAGGAAAACATTAAATCACTGGCAGAGTAAATACCGAAAGATAACTAGCAATTAATTCTGCTCATGAGGCGTTGTGCAGAACCAAAGCACAACAAGCAGAGTGGTTTGGTCTGACACACCCACAGTTTGTCCTTCCATTTAGTTCCGCAAGGCTTCCGCATGTCGTGCCTCGATGCCCAAGACAATTGGCTAGTGACGACAGCCCGAGACAGGAAGTACGTGGATATGTGTGTGTGTGTGTGTGTGTGTGTGTGTGTGTGTGTGTGTGTGAGAGAGAGAGAGAGAGAGAGAGAGAGAGAGAAATATCACAAAGAGAATGCCAGAACAGCATCACCACTGGTACCACTACCACCATGACCACCGGAACATGTGCGTGACACCTCTTTCTCCAACGTGTGCGGTGCCGCTGTTTACCCAGTCTGCGGGGCTGCAGGGTTCTGGCAGATCGGCTTCCGCCTCACCTTCCCCGGTCTTTTCTCACTGGCAACGCCAATCCATGGTCCCTGTCTCTGTGTTTACCTTCACCTATCAGGATTCCTCAGTTTACCATCCACCCTACTTGTCGTCCTGGCTCTCCACCTCATATATATCTCTCTCTGATTATATCCATGAGCCTTTCGCTTTCCTTAGTTTTGTAGTGTGTGTGTGTGTGTGTGTGTGTGTGTGTGTGTGTGTGTGTGTGTGTGTGTGCGTGCGTGTGTGTGTGCGTGCGTGTGTGTGTGTGTGTGTGTGTGTCTGTGTGTGTGTCTGTGTGTGTGTCTGTGAGTTTGTGTGTTTGTGTTTGTGTGTGTGTGTGTGTTTTCTGTGTGGGGTTTTTTCTCTGTGTGTGTCTGTCTGTCTGCCTGCCCCCCCCTCTCTCTCTCTCTCTCTCTCTCTCTCTCTCTCTCTCCACTGTGCTTATTGATATGTCATGTGAGGGCTGTTACGGACTGGAGATAGGCAGATACCAGACAGCCTCAACTTACGTTTAGCCTTTTCTAGACCGTCAGGCAGTCAGCGTGTATTTTTGACTGGAAGACTGCAACCTTTATCACCCCCTGGAGGGAGGAAGCAGGGAGGAAGGGAGGAGGGAGGGGGGGGGGAGGCGGGGGGGGGGGATGGAGGGAGAGAGAGAGACAGAGAGAGAGAGAGAGAGACAGAGAGAGAGACAGAGAGAGAGAGAATAGAGAGATAAAAGAGAGAGAGAGTCAGAAAGGGAAACAGAAAACCAAACAGACACACTGACACAAATGCATAGTTACTGAATCTCTCTCTCTCTCTCTCTCTCTTTCTCTCCCTCTCCCTCTCTCTCCCTCCCCCCCTCTCTCCCTCTCTCTCTCTCTCTCTCTCTCTCTCTCTCTCTCTCTCTCTCTCACACACACACACACACACACACACGGACTCGTAAACACCCACACAAGAAAACAAGCAAACCTGCAGGCTGGGAGGTAGTCAGACACGGGAACAGACAAGAAGGTAAGTACAGAAGTACCACCCCAAAAATTCTGCAGACAAGAGGCGAAACACTCTGGTAGTTAAAGAGCCACTAAATTACTTCATTGCTAATCTGTATACAACCAGTAGGGCTGCAGTCGCACCATTATTTCTCCAGGTAAAACTGCTGTCGAGTTTCTATGGACTCGTCAGACCAACCTGGGTGACGCAACTGGTGGGGCGGGCTGCTCGTGCCAGTCCGTACGAGACAAACTCGTGCTCGTAAACAGCAGGGCTGCCCCAGCATGGCAATAAAGCCTGCCTCCCTGTCAGAGAGGCCAAGGCTTGCAACCTAGCATTGCAGAAAAAGACGTACCTCTCCTATTTTTTCCTCCATCTCTCTCTCTCGTTCTCTCTCTCTCGTTCTCTCTCTCGTTCTCTCTCTCTCTCTCTCTCTCTCTCTCTCTCTCTTACTCTTCTCTCCTCCTCTCTCCCTGTCTCCTTTGGGCTGATGGTAAGAATAGACCCACCACGTCTCCCTTTGAGTACAAAGCAAATAACCAGGGAAGTCGAGACGACGTATTCTTACCAGTAATAATATCGTCAACGGTCTTACATCGCAAACAAAGACGGATAGATCGTAAACTTCATCTTCATCCCATTTATGTCATGTTGCATTGAATTATAATGCACTGAAGTTTTGTTAGTGGCTGGAGCACTTCTTGCACGAGGAGATAAGAGTAAATGTACAAATAGTTGGATGCGCGTGTTTAAACATTAATTTCTTCACAAGCTTTAATTAAGTAATTATTTGATTTAAAATATGTGCGCAGGTTGAGATAACTCGATTTGACGGAGAAACAAACGAATGACTGATGCAAACCTACGTAAAAAGGCGTCAATGTCAATGACTGTCACCAAAACCTGTTGCAGTGATCAATCACAAGGGAGGTAATTCAAACAGCCATTTGACATGGCATAGCAAAAACTGCACCAATCAATTTACAGACAAGGTCGTTGAACAGTCATACGGAACTACATGGCAAAAACAAATCTTTGCTCTGACAAACAGTTTGCCTTACCTGTATGGAAAGGGATGTGCTGAAAATCCAAATCACACTGTCTTACAGTTACAGTGACTTTTCTTGGAGCCCTTCATCATTCTCTTTGTCCTTGAATTTCTTCGTCTACACAGCTACGCTGCCTTCCTTCTGCCTTGCCCGTTTCTTACAAAGTAGAGTCGCTTTCGCTTCTTCCCCTATCTGTACCTTCATTAAAGATGCACTCGTCATTCCCGTCTCTATCTTATGGAACATGAGTCGCACTCTTATCTTTCTATTCTTGTCCCTTCTTCAAAGATGTACTACCCCTTCCTTTTTCTATCCTATGAAGGAGCAGTTGTCCTTTTCGGAGAGAACTCGTTCTTCTCTTGTCTATCCTATGGAGTTACAGTCGTCCTTTTTCTGTCTATCCGTGTACCTTCTTCAAAGGTGCACTTGTCTTTCCTCTCTCCACCCTGTCCGCCTCACGCTGGTAGGGATTGGAGTGGAAGATGGTAGCCCGTGTTCCGGCACTGGTACTGGCATGCCGTCAGCAGACAGCGGGTTCCAGCAGCATCTCCCTCTTTGTTTACCATTCCTGGCAGTCGAAGACCGGTTCTGTATTTTTGCCCTCCACTCCCCGGGAAAGTCACTGAGGTGGGCTGTGATGCGCAGCGATGTGGATACTGAAAAGTTCTTTCCAAGACTCCAGAAAACCATGAAACTCTTGACCTCGACCAGAAAACCCACTCGTTCTTCCTCTATCTCGCTCGCCAGCTGGTCTCACAACTCCTCGTACTACTCCGCACACCGCTACCCCCTCACCCCTCTAGTAGCAGCAGTGAGCTGAGCAGGTGATGCACCACCTGTGTGCAATGGAGAGTGCCAATTTGGGCAGAAGGGGTGGCAAGTCGGAATTGGAGGTATGGGAAGCTGATAGGGATGATGAGACTCCGGTAGCTTCTTCATCCAGTCTCAATTACTGGCTCCGGCAGACGAGCATACCCCGCTACATTTCCTCGTGCATTATCTGATGCAGGAGATGTTCCTGAGAGTGGGGCAGTAAGCTGATTGCTTGCACGTGATTCCACAGAGAATGGACAAATGTGCAAATTGGGCTATCGCCTTGAGCAGTCAGCCGAGCACAAGAATAACAACAGAAAGCAAAACAATACGTAAGGAGATAATCAGGGTCACGCCTCCACTTAATCCGTCGGTCAACAGATTTACGTGAGTTTCCATCAAGTGGAGCAGTGAACATCTCGTCTGAAGTTTGCCCCCAAAGTGACGAGACTTGAGTGATGTCACCGTTTGATTAATACAAAGTCAGATGAAATTTTGCAAAGAAATTATTCGGTGGAGGTTTTTTAATAATATATCGTCTACAATTCCAGGATCAAAAACCCGTTAGAAAAGGTTGTTTTTTTTATAATCCTCATCACCCATATACCCAGGTGTTTCGATTGTTTTTAATTCCACTTTTTCCTTTATGCTTCCTCTTTCCTTTATTTATTTTATCCTATTATATCTCCAAGATCGTTCCACCCCTCACTTTTTATGTCGAATATGGTACTCTGTCAATCATTTTCTCTCACTCATATCCTTTCTGTCATATTTTCATTTATTTTCTTTCATTCTATCTCCTTCTCTCTCTGTCTCTCTCTCTCTCTCTCTCTTCTCTCTTTCTCTTCCCCCCCCCCCCCCCCCCCCCCCCCCCCCCCCCCCCCCCCCCCCCCCCCCCCCCCCCACCCCCCCCCCCCCCCCCCCCCCCCCCCCCACCAACCCCCCCCCCCCCCCCCCCCCCCCCCCCCCCCCCCCCCCCCCCCCCCCCCCCCCCCCCCCCCCCCCCACCCCCCCCCCCCCCCCCCCCCCCCCCACCCCCCCCCACCCCCCCCCCCCCCTCCCCCCCTCCCCCCCCACCCCCCCCACCCCCAC
>JAWQFJ010032747.1:7500-10000 GCA_034096865.1 Theodoxus fluviatilis
CTTTCTAGCTCTCTCTCTCTAGCTCTCTCTCTCTGCCTTTCCCTCTCTCTCTCTCTCTCTCTCTCTCTCTCTCTCTCTGTGCCTCTCTCTCTCTCTCTCTCTCTCTCTCTCTCTCTCTGTGTCTCTCTCTCTCTCTCTGAGTCTCTCTCTGTGTCTCTCTCTCTCTCTCTCGTATATATATATATATATATATATATATATATATATATATATATATATATATATATATATCTGAGATCATGCTCCATGGACATCGAGCAGCATTGCACATCACTCTAGCCACACGCCTTGTGCGACGCAGCTTGCCAAGGAGACAGAGCAAAAACCTTGGAGGTGCAGACAGAGGATTTGAGGAGAGCAGAAACCAGCATCGAGTTCCTACCTGTCCGCGTGTGGCGCCCCGCCATGGACAGCAGCCGAGTGTGTCTGGAGGGAGATCCGGTGTGGGCGCACTGAGGAGACAAATGTCCTGAAGCCTCACCAGCTCTGATCCCCGTCTGCCCCACAGGGCAGGCGTCTGGGGCCTGGGACCAGGCTCTCCGCTAGAGGTCGCCCTGTGGTCTGATTGGAGCAGTCTGCCTCGTGTCCTGATTTCGATCATGTACTGTGACGTTGGAGTTTTGCCTGCGGCTTGTTGAAGGGACTGAACAACGGTTCCTAATCGCCTGGTACAGCTGCCATCAGGTCGAGCTACTACGCCAAATGCCGATCTTTAAAAAAGGTGCGTGCATCAGCGTAGTAAATCGTTTGCCTGCTCGGAATGACTTGACTGGAATTATCCATCATTACGATCTATCTGCGTCCCCATAAAGAAGGAGCGTCAACACTATCTCTTTAATGTGTTCCTTGATCAGGGAGATACCTTTCCCTCCCGCAGAGCAGTCACATGACCTCCCCTGCACGAGTACATTGTCTGTAGGAGAACGACTAACTGCGCTGATGAACGCATCTTTTTTTAGATCGAGATTTGACGTGGTAGCTCGACCTGTTGGCAAGTGTGCCAGGCGATTGGGTGCCGTGGTTCAATCCCTGCTCGGGCTGACTTGGCTGTTATTCTCCGTCTCTTGAACAACCGGAAACGTTCTGACAAAATGCCATCATCAGGGAAAGAAACGTCCCTGTATTCTGACAATTTCACGACCAGTATCCATGACAGTGCCAGCACAACTCGTAGATGTCCTGGGCTTGCTAACTTCCCTTCCTCCACGTCTTGTAACCTCTCGCCAGGGGAGCCTCTCGCTCTTGGAGGTGGAAGCCTCTCTAAGGCGTTTGTCTTGGCCTGTCATTGTTGTCTGTGCGAGGCTCCCAGAGTCCCACTCGATCCTGACTGCTGCCGGCTCTCCGCGGCCAGTGTCCTCGCAGTACGTCCTTGGTACCTCCAGAGACTCTCCCCAGTCTGCCGCAGTGCAGGGGAGGCAGAGGGGAATTATGTGAAGCGCCCTGGACAAAGGCTCGTGTCGACCCACTGCCCTAGTTGGCTGTCAGGCCAAGAATGAATGATACTGGCAAAGAGGGATGTGGAATTAGAGATAAAGGAACAAGGGCAAGAACTCATACTTATTACTCCTTGTACAAGCTTTGTTAGAATATGTCTTCTGTAATACAGTTACCTTTTCTCAATCCTGTAAGAGGTGTCCCTATTAGTCTCCCACCAATGTTAGGCAGATATTATCGTCTGCCGTCATTTCAGTGCTTCTTTTCGATGCTTTCAAATGGTCATTATGTTCATGCTTGTCAGCCTGCTCTTTGCTCTCATTTTTGTTGATTGCCAGTTTTCTCATTCAAAAACTTTTCCCGTGTGGGTAAACAAACCCCACAGACCTACCCCGTCTCCATACGCGTCTCATAAAAACCAATAAACAAATGAAGGGATAACTCCTATGAGTGCAGGACTCTCGCATTTTTTACTGCAGATTCCTATTGAGTCGTTGCTACCAGCGTATTACTTCTTCCTCCCCCCTCCTCCCCCCTCCTCCCCCTTCTCCCCCCTCCTTTCCCCTCCTTCCCCCTCCTTCCCCTACTCCCCATCCTTCCCCTCCTCCCCCTCCTCCCCCTCCTTCCCCCTCCTTCCCCCTCCTCCCCTTCCTCTCCCCTCCTTCCCCTCCTCCCCCTCCTCCCCCTCCTCCCCCTCCTCCCCCCTCCTCCCCCTCCTCCCCCTCCTCCCCCTTCCTTCCCCTACTTCAAATCGCACAGGAAGTTGCAAAATCCAGAGCCAGTGTTTCCTCTGGCCACCACTGAAAAAATGTTTCATTTGACCAGCCATGTTGCAACCGAACGAATCAGTGTAACCTGTAGCATCAAAGTTTGCTCCTGAAGAATAAGCGACACGCGAGTGCAAACAATTTTCAGTACGTGTACTAATTCAGTGGATTTGATTTTGATCAACCTTCCTGTTCTATGAGGTCCTATCCAGTGTGTTCATTTTTTAATGGACTTTATTGCCATGTTATGCATTTTGTAAACTCAACCTGTAATTGATTCGTGTTACGTTTGTCATATT
>JAWQFJ010032747.1:15000-19132 GCA_034096865.1 Theodoxus fluviatilis
CCTGGTCGCCAGACTGGCTGCATGGGGCCGCCCCTGCCTGGACTGCTGGAGTGGGCCTCGACAGCTCCACAGCCTGGGGCTCCAGCTGGAGTGGGCCTCGACAGCTCCACAGCCTGGGGCTCCAGCTGGAAAGGGGGGCCTCGACAGCTCCACAGCCTGGGGCTCCAGCTGGAAAGTGGGCCTCGACAGCTCCACAGCCTGGGGCTCCAACTGGAAAGGGGCGCCTCGACAGCTCCACAGCCTGGAGCTCCAGCTGGAAAGGGGGCCTCGACAGCTCCACAGCCTGGGGCTCCAGCCGGAAAGGGAGGCCTCGACAGCTCCACAGCCTGGGGCTCCAGCTGGAACGTGGGCCTCGACAGCTCCACAGCCTGGGGCTCCAGCTGGAAAGTGGGCCTCGACAGCTCCACAGCCTGGGGCTCCAGCTGGAAAGGGAGGCCTCGACAGCTCCACAGCCTGGGGCTCCAGCTGGAAAGGGGGGCATCGAGGTGCTAAGGCCTCTGTTTTTCTATTTTTTGCGACTTATCAATCATGTCTGCGTTTCAAACCCCTTTACACACTACCCCCTGATCACTGGGCCGCTTAATCAATCCCTCACTAGCACCTGACGACCAGGACATTTTTACAGACCCACCAAACGCACACGGGCAGGTGCCAGCACACTTACAGACCCGCCAAACGCACACAGGCAGGAGCCAGCCCACTTACAGACCCACCAAACGCACACAGGCAGGTGCCGGCACACTTACAGACCCACCAAACGCACACAGGCAGGTGCCGGCACACTTACAGACCCAACAAACGCACACAGGCAGGTGCCGGCACACTTACAGACCCACCAAACGCACACAGGCAGGTGCCAGCACACTTACAGACCCACCAAACGCA
Source organism: Theodoxus fluviatilis (assembly GCA_034096865.1). Classification (NCBI taxonomy): domain Eukaryota; kingdom Metazoa; phylum Mollusca; class Gastropoda; order Cycloneritida; family Neritidae; genus Theodoxus; species Theodoxus fluviatilis. Next base: position 15,886 of record JAWQFJ010032747.1, read on the forward strand.
CACAGGCAGGAGCCAGCACACTTACAGACCCACCAAACGCACACGGGCAGGTGCCAGCACACTTACAGACCCACCAAACGCACACAGACAGGAGCCAGCACACTTACAGACCCACCAAACGCACACAGGCAGGTGCCAGCACACTTACAGACCCACCAAACGCACACAGGCAGGTGCCAGCACACTTACAGACCCACCAAACGCACACAGGCAGGAGCCAGCACACTTACAGACCCACCAAACGCACACAGGCAGGTGCCAGCACACTTACAGACCCACCAAACGCACACAGGCAGGTGCCAGCACACTTACAGACCCACCAAACGCACACAGGCAGGAGCCAGCACACCTACAGACCCACCAAACGCACACAGGCAGGTGCCAGCACACTTACAGACCCACCAAACGCACACAGGCAGGTGCCAGCACACTTACAGACCCACCAAACGCACACAGGCAGGTGCCAGCACACTTACAGACCCACCAAACGCACACAGGCAGGTGCCAGCACAAACTCCAATCCCTGCGGAGTATCACAACCCGATGCTGGTTCGCAACTGCCCGCGATCAATGATGGCATTCCAGCGTGCCATTGCTGCGCTCACAGGCTCCCGGTTTTGCTCCTGGGCGGGGAGCAGCAGTGTGAGTAAAGCAGTTTGCTCCTGGGCGGGGAGCAGCAGTGTGAGTAAAGCAGTTTGCTCCTGGGCGGGGAGCAGCAATGTGAGTAAAGCAGTTTGCTCCTGGGCGGGGAGCAGCAATGTGAGTAAAGCAGTTTGCTCCTGGGCGGGGAGCAGCAATGTGAGTAAAGCAGTTTGCTCCTGGGCGGGGAGCAGCAATGTGAGTAAAGCAGTTTGCTCCTGGGCGGGGAGCAGCAATGTGAGTAAAGCAGTTGCTCCTGGGCGGGGAGCAGCAATGTGAGTAAAGCAGTTTGCTCCTGGGCGGGGAGCAGCAATGTGAGTAAAGCAGTTTGCTCAAGGATGCAACTCTGGGACCTGCGTACCTTTGAAAGCCGCATCCACGAGCCGCTAGCGACTGCAGGTCAAGCGCGCTGACCTCTCCTCCAGAGATGGTGCCTGGAATGCAGCAGGCGCGTCATGGAGCCCACAACAATGAGCAGAGAATTCCACGTGGCAGCGGACCTAGTGCGAGGCAGCCTGTGGGCCAAGTGTTGATTTTTGTTCTTGACCAGTGGTTAGCTGTCACGTGACGGCCTCACCCCACACCCTAGCCGACCGAAGGAAGCCAGTCACGGACACTGGACATCACGCCAGAGGGAAAGTTTCCAAACTGCCTGGGCTATCTGCGTTCCTGTGAGAGCAACCCATCCCACTGTCGGATACTTGCTGAAAAGGGGTTTTCTGCAAACATTTAGTATCCAGTACCAGGTGTGATACAAACAAGGCCTGGGTTTCGTGGTTCCAATTGAACTTGGGTGTTTATTCATGATTCTGGGGAAATGGAACATGTACTCATTATATTTTAATAAACCCAGATTCTTCTCGTCCCAGGGATAGAACCACGGCACTGTGCCTCGCACATCGTCCAACCATGAAGCATGCTCGCCCTACTCCGCCTGTCTAAGACATGGTCTCAACGTGGGCGAGCATGCTTTGGGGTTGGACGATGTGCGAGGCGCAGTGCCGTGATTCTATCCCTGGGACGAGAAGAATCTGGTTTTCTTAAAATATCTTGAAAATATCATATTGGCTGAAATCCTGTGTGGTAAATTTGTCCATTCGTGTAATTCTGTCTGTGCGTGAATGTTACTTGGTGAACATCTACGATGCACCTAGCCCTCTGTATGACTGCGTTAGCTTTGGTTCAACGTCTACGACGTGCCAAAGCTAAAAAACAAAAAAGTATTAACAGAAACTTCTCTTCCCTTCCAACTTATCTACAATGTACTCATTATGCAATCTTTCTTTGCCCTCTCAATGCCGAACAGTTCGGACAGTGCATCAGATAATTGGACGTGCATGTCATCTCTTAGCGCATTGTCATGTCTGACAATAAAGCATTGCTTCCCAATGGAGCCTTGTTTTGCCCTGTTTGCAACACAACGGCGGCTAAGTCCAGGTCGCGCCCTGATGGAACAGTCCTGCCAGTTCATCGTTCCTGCTGCACTGGGTTATTCGTGTGTATTGATCGTTGGTGACTCGCTGCATTCATCTCTTCCTGCAGCACACATGCATACGTTCTGTTGTAAACCATTGACAACATTGGACAAATGTCATATGGATATGATAAGCATGTCTTCATCTATTTGAATAGACATGTTCTTTAAAGGGTTTGCGTATTTTCTCTTCAGCGCTGATAAAGAGATACAGATACAGATATACTTTATTATCCATGATTGGAAATTATTTTGGCAATGATCAGCTCTTACAAAGAACAAAAGTCATACATACATAAAAGTGATGACAACTCACCCCTCCCTCGCCCCCCTCCCCCTCCCCCTCCATCTCCTCTTCCTGACTCTCTAATAACCAAACCGTCCGCACTCCGCCTCCAACCCACCCCGACCCTCCTCCCCGTAGTCCCGCCACTCCTTCCCCTCCCGCAACCCCCACATCAAAAGGAGATGCACTCCACTATCATCGTACCTGGAGACGGTCGAGAATCCCGCTCAGCGAGCACAGGTATTAAGATATCGGATCGACAGGGGAAGAAACGAATCTCTCAATCTGGATGTTCTGGCTTTAATGGAAAGGTACCGAACACCAGATTGTGAGCGGATGTAGTGCGCTTTCAGTGGATGAGTTGGATCTGCTTGCCCATTCTCACGTTTTTCCTGTCCCTGACTTTGCCTCCCGTGCAAGCTGAACAGTCAGACCTCCAGTGACTGAGCTGTCCAAACCTCAAGGAGATCGGAAGACCGCAGCATATAATGAGCGTAATCTCCCAGGGCAAACAACGTCAAGGAACGCCTCTATTCTGGTCCCTGTATTAAAAACGTCTGCTCCTTTCGTTTGACGGCGTCACACAGAGACTCCGGAACAGTTTCTAAATGCGTCCACAGAGATGAAGAGGTCTACACAGGAAGAGGGCGTGGCGACGCTTTCTCCTCCTCTGGAGCTCGATGTGGAAGCAACGCCCTTTCCTCCAGGCTCATTCCATTGCTGCCCCCTTCTTGCCCAGGAATGGCTGCCTCCCAGCAGCAGCGTCAGAACACGAGAGACAAGCATGGACAAAGTTAATTCATATTCTTCTAGAGTCAGTGTTTGAGAATCAATGGGGGAGTTATGTG
>JAWQFJ010032749.1:0-47019 GCA_034096865.1 Theodoxus fluviatilis
ACAGACTATTTATAACGCACATACCTTCCCTAATAGCAAGCTCATGGCGTGTACAATGATAAAGTCTACACTCATACAAAACATTCTAACACTCACATACTATACAATTGAAATAAAAAGAACAATTAAATACAATACAATTAATTAAGTAGCAGGCAAAACACGAAACATAAAAGAGGCGCCTTCACTGCTCGTCAGGAAAGACTGACCGGAACAGGTGTGTCTTGAGGGAGGTTTTGAACTGGGACATGGAATTAGAGTGACGGACAGGGAAAGGTAGGCTATTCCATGTTACAGGGCCGATGTAGGAAAAAGCTCGCTGTCCTTGGGTTATCTTTTTGCGACGGGGGACATTTAACGTTTTGGTGTCTGCAGCTGAACGGTTATTTCTAGCGGGGGTGTAGACAGTGAGAATTTCTTTGAGTGCGTGTGGTGCAGTTTGATTGAAGAAGTTGAAACACATAATGGCTAGCTTATACTCTATCCTCTGAGCGACGGGGAGCCAATGCAGTGCACGAAGGAGTTTGGATGTGGGAGTTCTCTTGGGACATCTAAAGATTAATCTAGCAGCAGTGTTTTGGACTTTTTGCAGTTTGTTTAGCAGAGTGCCAGGAATGCCGGCAAGAAGAGAATTTCCATAATCAAGACGGGACAGAACAAGGGAAGTGACAAGGGTTTGAGTGGCCTGTTGTGAAAGATAGTGACGAATAGTGCCAATTTTCCTTAACTCGTAGTAAGCTAACTGGCAAACTTTGTTCACATGAACTCTCATAGAAAGATCATCATCGAACATGACACCTAAGTTCCTAACAGACTTTGAGAATTCTATCTCACTCTGGCCTATGGTTAGTTTCAGGGCCTGATCGAATTCGCCTCTACCGCCAACCAGGAGAGCTTCGGTCTTTGAATCATTAAGTTTGAGTTTGTTCTGTGTCATCCACTGTTTCACATCAGAAATACAAAGTTCACTTGCAGAGAGAAGAAGTTGGATTTGACTGGGATGAGTGGAGTTGTAGAGTTGCGTGTCATCAGCAAATTCACTGTGAGAGAATGAATGACTGTCAATTACGTTGGAAAGTGGTTGGGTGTACAGTAGAAACAGCAGAGGACCCAGAACCGAGCCCTGTGGGACTCCGTAATTTAGCGGGGCAGGATCAGAAGCTATACCCTGGATCAAAACAGTCTGCCTACGTTCTGAGATATATGATTTCAGGAAGGAGAGTGCTGTGTTGTCAATGCCAAAAACATGTCTTAGACGGGAGAGAAGAATTCCATGATCTATTGTGTCAAACGCAGCACTCAAATCTAACAACGCGAGAAGGGAAACTTTGGAATCATCAGATGCGACAAGGAGGTCGTTTAGAACACAGAGCAGAGCTGTTTCGGTGGAATGGTGAGCACTTGAACACCTACAGCGTCTACTTGGAGCTCATTGCAAGAACTCTATCATCACCTGCCAACCATCTCAACGCTTCTTCATCACCTCCACCCTCAAATAAAGATTGAACTCACTCCTATCCCCATCAGAGACTGTTTCATCTTGTCCCCCAGGAGGCAGGAAAAATTCACCGATTGGATCATCACTGTGAGGACGCTCGTCCTGTGTGCTCTGTGCATTGTGTGATTTTTCCTCACAGGATTCTTGGATTTGGGACTACACATTGACTAGGATAGTAGTAGCTTGAGTAGTGAGAAGGTGTCTGATTGCGCTTATCTGTCTGAGTTGTATGTATGCAGATTTGCAAGTGTTTTGGACAAAGTCGGAAAGAGAGAGATTAGAGTCGAGGGTGACACCAAGGTTTTTGACTGATGGAACAAAGGACGTCAGCGTCTCCTACCCTGACAGAAGACGGGAGGGATGGAGGCGTCACTAGTCTCTGAGACTTGACAAGAAGGCATTCGGTTTTGGAATCGTTCAGCTGGAGTTTGTTGTGTGACATCCATGACTTAACATCAGAAAGACAGGTCTGTAGAGTGTCTAACGTGGGTTGGAATTGATCTAAGGTGGTGTCTTTGTAGAGCTGATTGTCATATGCAAAAACATGCTGATTGAGTGCTGAGTGACTATGTCAAACAAAGGTTGCATGTAAAGAACGAACAAGAAGGGCAAAGCCCATACGACTCACATGGTTGACCTTGACCTTTATATGACCTTGACCTTCAGGTGACCTTCAAGGTCAAGGTCAAACAACTAAACCTACCAATGACATCATACACAAAGAAATGCTTTACACATTTTTCCTACCAAAATACATGTGACCTTGACCCAAGGTCAAGGTCATCCAAGGTCATGCAACACAAAGCTGTTAATTCAAGACATAGGAAGCACAATGGTGCTTATTGGCACTTTCTACCATGAGATATAGTCACTTTTAGTGGTTCACTACCCCATTTTGGTCACATTTCATAAGGGTCAAAGTGACCTTGACATTGATGATATGTAAACAAATGTGTCTCATGATGAAAGTATAACATGTGCCCCACATAATTATTAAGTTTGAAACAGTTATCTTCCATAGTTCAGGGTCAAGGTCACTTCAAAATATGTATACAATCCAACTTTGAAGAGCTCCTGTGACCTTGACCTTGAAGCAAGGTCAACCAAACTGTATCAAAAGATAGGGCTTGCTTTGATCTATATACCACTTGTAGCTAAGGTCGCCATTCTCAATAACGTGGGAGAAAATTGGGAAAATGTGAAAAATGACTGTTTTTGAGACCACATTTATGGCTCCTGTGACCTTGACCTTGAAGCAAGGTCAAGTCACTATGTATGTTTTTTGAGGCCTTGTCATCATACACCATCATGCCACATTTGGTGTTGATAGACTTAATAGTCTCCGAGAAAAATCCAACGTTTAAGTTTTTTACGCCCGGACGGACGGACGGACGGACGGACGGACGGACGAACGACACGGCTGAGTACATAGACTCACTTTTGCTCCGCATGTGAGTCAACAAAACTGGACCCAGTACTGAGCCCTGGGGAACACCAAACCGGACAGGAGAAGAAGCTGAGTAATGATTATTGGCGTGAGGGTAAAAGGGGGTGGGGTTTGGAGTGAGAGTAAGAGAGGGTGGGGGTGAGAATAAGAGGAGGTGGGGGTTGGGGTGAGGGTAAGAGGGGGTTGGGGTGAGGGTTAGAGGGGGTTGGGGTGAGGGTAAGAGGGGGTGGGGATGAGGGTAAGAGGGGGTTGGAGTGAGGGTAAGAGGGGGTTGGGGTGAGGTTAATAGGGGGTTGGGGTGAGGGAAAGAGGGAGTGGGGTGATGATAAGAGGGGGTGGGGGTGAGGGTAATAGGGGGTGGGGGTAAGAGGGTGAGAGGGGGTTGGGGTGAGGGTAAGAGGGGTTGGGCTGAGGGTAAGAGGAGGTGGGGTGAGGGTAAGAGGGGTTGGGTTGAGGGTAAGAGGGGTTGGGGGTGGGGTGAGGGTAAGAGGGGGTGGGGGTTGGGGTGAGGGTAAGAGGGGGTGAGGGTGAGGGTAAGGGGGTTGGGGTGAGGGTAAGAGGGGGTGGGGTGAGGGGCGTGGGGATTGGGGTGAGGGTAAGTGGGGGTTGGGGTGAGGATAAGAGGGGGTTGGAGTGGGGGTGAGGGTAAGAGGGGTTGGGGTGAGGGTAAGGGGGTTGGGTGAGGGTAAGAGGAATGGTGGTGAGGGTAAGGGGGTGGGGGTTGGGGTGAGGGTAAGGAGGGTTGGGGGTTGGGGTGAGGGTAAGAGGGGTTGAGGTGAGGGGGGGGGGGGGGGTTGGGGGTTGGGGTGAGGGTAAGGGGGGCTGGGTGAGAGTGAGGGGGGTGGGTGAGGGTAAGGGGGTGGGGGGTGGGGTGAGGGTGATGGGGATTGGGTCGAGGGTAAGGGGGTTGGGGTGAGGGTAAGGGGGATGGGGGTTAAGGTGAGGGTAAGGGGGGTGGGGGTTAAGGTGAGGGTAAGGGGGTTGGGGTTGGAGGTGAGGGATGGGAGGTGGGTGGTGAGGGGTGAAGACTGGGAGATGAGGTGGGGGGTGGGTTAGGGGGTAGGGGTGGGGGGGGGGGTGAGGGAGTGACATTAGGGTGAGAGGAGAGGGGAGATGTGTGTGGGGGGGATGAGGGATGGGAGGGTAAGCAGTGGGGGGTTGTGGGGTGGGGAATGAGGGATGGGATGGTAAGCAGTGGGGGGTTGAGGGGTGGGGGATGAGGGATGGGATGGTAAACAGTGGGGGGTTGAGGGGTGGGGAATGAGGGATGTGATGGTAAGCGGTGGGGGGGTTGAGGGGTGGGGGATGAGGGGTTGGAGGGTAAGCAGTGGAGGGTTGATGGATGGGGGATGACGGATGGGATGGTAAGCAGTGGGGGGTTGAGGGGTGGGGGATGAGGGATGGGAGGGTAAGCAGTGGGGAGTTGAGGGGTGGGGAATGAGGGATGGAAGGGTAATCAGTGGGGGGTTGAGGGGTGGGGGATGAGGGATGAGGGATGGGATGGTAAGCAGTGGGGGTTTGTGGGGTGGGGGATAAAGGATGGGATGGTAAGCAGTGGGGGGTTGAGGGGTGGGGGTGAGGGATGGGAGGGTAAACAGTGGGGAGTTGAAGGGTGGGGGGGAGGGGGAAGATGTGTGGGGGATGAGGGATGGAGGGTGAGGGATGGGAGGGTAATCAGTGGGGGGTTGTGGGGTGGGGAATGAGGAATGGGATGGTAAGCAGTGGGGGATAAGGGGTGGGGGATGAGGGGTGGGGAATGAGGGATGGGATAGTAAGCAGTGGGGGTTGAGGGGTGAAGAATGAGGGATGGGAGGGTAAGCAGTGAGGGGTGAGGGGTGGGGATGAGGGATGGGAGGGTAAGCAGTGGGGGGTTGTGGGGTGGGGGATGAGGGATGGGAGGGTAAGCAGTGGGGGGTTGAGGGGTGGGGGATGAGGGGTTGGAGGGTAAGCAGTTGGGGGTTGAGGGGTGGTGGTGAGGGGAAAGATGTGTGGGGGATGAGGGATGGGGGATGAGGGATGGGATGGTTTAAAAAAAAAATTGAATGACCGTACATCAAGAGCCATGTTTTTCATTGTTACAAACTTGTAGAAAACTGTCACTCACCTTGGATATACAATTGGATTTTTTCGATAAGATTATTGCTCCAATTTTACTGTATGGCTCGGGGGTGTGGGGGTTTGGTTCATGCGAACTTGCAATCAAGTTACAGCTTCGTTATTATAAACTTTTGTTTAAATTGAGATATCAACTCCCAGTGCAATGGATTTTGGTGAGATTGGAATATTCCCATTAGACGTTATTGCAAAAAGTAGATTATCCCTCCAGGTTTACTGGAGGTCCTCACAGGTTTCTCTCTCTCTCTCTCTCTCTCTCTCTCTCTCTCTCTCTCTCTCTCTCTCTCTCTCTCTCTCTCTCTCTCTCTCTCTCTCTCTCTCTCTGTGTGTGTGTGTGTGTGTGTGTGTGTGTGTGTGTGTCAGTCCCGACTTAACGGCTGATATCTCAAAAACTACAGGACGGATTTCCTTGACATTTTGTACACTTACTGGAAGTAGGTCCGATTGAATGTATCAAATTTTCAGAATCGAGATTTGAAAAGAAAGTGACTTTTTGTACGTTTTGGTGTTGCAAAGAAAGCAAGGGACGGAACTCTGTCCCGACTCAAGGGAAGTTTTGGCATGTGTGACGTGATCATTTGACGTCGAATAACGTGACGTAATTTCGAGGAGATTGAACATTGGTGAAGGAGAAAGAAGGATTTTTTTATCCCTCTAGGTTTACTGGTCCTCACAGCTTTATGGATTAGCTCACTCGGTAGCGCGTCAAATCTTTTTTTTGTCGCTGGGACATGCTTGGTTGTAGGGGATGCGCGTACGGGTTCGAATCCGCACAGAAGCTTCTTTTTTTAATGTGTGTATGGTATTCGAGAGAGAGAGAGAGAGAGAGAGAGAGAGAGAGAGAGAGAGAGAGAGAGAGAGAGAGAGAGAGAGCCACCCCACCCGTTGCTGTACACGTGAGAGGTTGCGGGTTTGAACCTTACTTCCCCCCACCCCCACCCCCCACCCTCTTTTCTCGAGAGGTTGTGGGTTCAAACCTGATCTTTTGTTGTTGTTGTTGTTTTTTTAATGCTAAAACCTGGTGGTTCAGCGCCTTCGGTTTTTATCTGTCTGTGTGTGTGTCAGTCTGTCGGTCCCGTCTTAACGGCTGATATCTCAAAAACTACTGGACGGATTTCCTTGACATTTAGCACACTTACTGGAAGTTAGGTCTGATTGAATGTATCAAATTTTCAGAATCGAGATTTGAAAAGAAAGTGACTTTTTAACGTTTTGGTGTTGCAAAGAAGGCATGGGACGGAACTCTGTCCCGACTCAAGGGAAGTTTTGGCATGTGTGACGTAATCATTTGACGTCGAATAACGTGACGTAATTTCGAGGAGATTGGACATTGGTGAAGGAGAAAGAAGGATTTTTAATCCCTCCAGGTTAAATGGAGGTCTTCACAGCTTTATCTGTCTGTCTGTCTGTCTGTCTGTGTGTCTGTCTGTCTGTCTGTCTGTCTGTCAGTCCCGACTTAACGGGTGATAATCTCAAAAACACCTGGACGGATTTCCTTGACATTTTGCACACTTACTGGAAGTTAGGTCCGATTGAACGTATCAAATTTTCAGAATCGAGATTTGAAAAGAATTTTTACGTTTTGGTGTTGCAAAGAAAACGCTACAATAGAGTCCGAATGCAAAATGTGTGACGTGATCATTTGACATCGAATAACGTGACGTAATTTTGAAGAGATTGGACATTCGTGAAGGAGAAAGAAGGATTTTTTTTACGATGCAGGTCGTTTCGTACCCTAGACGTAACCTACGGGATCGGGTTAGGGTTAGGGTTAGAGTTAGGATTAGGGTTAGGGTTAGGGTAGAAAAGGTACGAATCGACTAAATGAGGTACACAACGACCAGGGTACGAAACGTCCTGTATTCGATTTGTTTATCCCTCCAGGTTTACTGGCGGTCCTCACAGCTTTATTGGGTTTTTTTTTTTTAATGCCAAAACATGGAGGTTCAGCGCCAGCGGTTTTTATTATCCCTCCAGGTTTACTGGAGGTCCTCACAGCTTTATGGATTAGCTCACTCGGTAGCGCGTCGAATGTTTTTTTGTCACTGGGACATGCTTGGTTGTAGGAGATGCGCGTACGGATTCGAATCCGCACAGAAGGTTTTTTTTTGTTAATGTGTGTATGGTATTCAAGAGAGAGATAGAGAGAGAGAGAGAGAGAGAGAGAGAGAGAGAGAGAGAGAGAGAGAGAGAGAGAGAGAGAGAGAGAGAGAAGAGAGCCACCCCACCCGTTGTTGTACACGTGAGAAGTTGCGGGTTCGAACCTTACTCTTTCCCCCCTTTTTTTCTCGAGAGGTTGCGGGTTCGAACCCGATTTTTTTTAATATTCCAAAACCTGGAGGTTCAGCGCCAGCGGTTTTTATTGTTAGGCCGGCGGCCCGTCATAATGTTACAATATTTTGGGAAGCATTGGCAATGTGTTACATAATAGACAAAATACATTTTGAAAAAAAATCAAAGAGTATGGTAGATTGTGGCTGCTATCCATATACATAATTTAATGATATTTACAGAGATATAATACTTAGTGGGATATAAAATTGTACCCATATTCATCGTCGTTATGTTGCCGACAGTACTTCATGGCATAGTAGATGAAAATGGCAATATTTTTCGTTTTTATATACCCTTGACCGTTTATTAGGAATTCAATCGCAAGGTTTCTAGTATTCATGAAATCTATATAACTCTTCAGGCACCTCTCTCAAAGCTCATTATATAAGGAGCATTTCAGCAAGAAATGAGTTTCGTCTTCAATAAAATTTCTGCAGAATGGACAGCGTTTCTCTTCGTTATTGAACATATTACTTCGTAATTCGTTTCTTCCTAATCTAAAGCGCATAAATGCTACTCTAAATTTTGTAATGTTGATGTTACTTAAGTACTTTTCACACTGGAAATCATGTTTAAAGGATTTGTATAGCGCAAATCGCTCACTGACATTGATCTTGCAATGCCATTCTTGCATATAGCAGTCTTGGAGCCTGATCTTTAACTTTTTAAAGAAACTTTTTTTCATTAGAGATGCCTCTATTGTGCCATACAAAGGCAAAACCCGACTTGCACAGACATTCTTCAATATATTTTAGCCAGTTGAGTTCGTCGGGAATAGTTGCACTGGATAGCATAAAAAGTGCTTGCTTGGGTAGCCGATCATCTGGCATTTTCAACACTTTGAACCAATATTTCACAGCTCTAACAGAACTATTTATGATAAGAGGAAATCTTCCCGTTTCTCCATAAACCAAGGTATTTGGTGTCTTGACGTCGACATAAAAAAAAACTCTTGCACGCAAATAAGTGAGACCTTTTCACATTGAGGTGCTCTCTCAATCCCCAGAGCTCTGACACGTACAGTAATGAAGGTTGTACTTCTGCATAAACTAATTTAAAGAATAATTTCGGATTACAAGTTCGAAGTGTCCACATTGTTTTTAAAAGTTGAAGAGTTTTCTGTTTCCCTTTAGTTGCTACATTGCAAATAGCTACCGTTTCAGATAGTTTTGTCGTGAAAGTGTATCCAAGAAATTTGAACGTATTTACAACTTCCAACGCGTCTCCATTCAAAAACCATTTCTCTACTGCGATAAGAACCCTCCTCGGCGGAAAACCATGACTTTTGTCTTGTCTTTATTTACTATAAGACCAACTTGTCTTGATGCGTATTCAAGAGAGAGAGAGAAAGAGAGAGAGAGAGAGAGAGAGAGAGAGAGACAGAGAGAGACAGAGAGAGACAGAGACAGAGAGAGACAGAGAGAGACAGACAGACAGGCAGATAGACAGACAGACAGACAGACAGACAGACAGACAGACAGACAGACAGACAGACAGACAGACAGACAGACAGACAGACAGACAGACAGACAGACAGACAGACAGACAGATAGACAGACAGACAGATAGACAGACAGACAGACAGACAGACAGACAGACAGAGCGAACGAACGAACGAACGAACGAAATAATTTTACTGTTTAGGCCTCCGGCCCATTACAGTGGTTGATCAACACAACAACGAAAAAACAAATGCAGGGAATGTCAGAACTGGTTTCCAGTCATGGATGAGATACGCGCACGGGAAATTACAGTCATATTCGCGAAACACGTTTTCTGCGTGAAGTCCGTGCTGGCTGAGGTCGTCTCTTGGGCAACACACTTGGCTCCGCCTTGTGTGTATGTACTTTGACGTCACTGTCTGGATGTTCGAGACCCTGGCTCTGTTGATGTGATGATGTGGCGGCTGTTGGTGTTGGCATCGGGGCAGGGTAGAGACTTGTCTCCTCATTGGCGGCAGAAACATATGGTGGGTCTGACGGAGGAGCGAGAGACTCACAGGCAGATTTGGCGACTTCTGATGAAGTGTGTCGATCACAAAGTTTCACGATGCTCTCCCTAATTGGCCTCATGTGACTCTTCACTTCCTCCTCAAAACGCTGACCAAGTCTCTCGCCCATCTCGCGCATGAAATCGGCAACATCGCTGCGATGATCCGCTCTGGAAACACCAGTCACGGGAGACGGAGATCCAGCTTGAGAGTTGTAAGGATGGTCAGATCTTTGCACGGTAGAATTCTCAGCGGGCTGTTGACACGGTTCTAAGTTGGAATGCGCACTCGGAAGGTCAAAGGTCACGGTGGGAGTCGAGTTAAGCTTTGCTTGTGCATCTCGTGAACTTCGGGCAGTGTCATCAGTCAATGCAATATCGGCGTTCGAATTCGCGACAAAATCAACATTGTCACTACCAGATGAAGAAGATGGTAACGTTCGCATCTCACCCAGTCGTCGGTGCCGTTCCGCTCGTTGATGGTCTCGGCGAATTTGCGAAGGAGTTTTTCTCTTCCACTGTCCCCGAGCTGGCTCACGCTCGAGCAATGGCTGTTCACCGTCGTGCCTGAACCTTAGTACAACAACAACATTTTCTGGTCCTCCTGCTATCTTCCACGACGACAGATGATTCGTCGTCAGCATGGACGTCAAAAGGGTTTCTACAGTTGCAGAAAGTTCGGCGAGTGGCATGTTGACTTTGTTATTTACTCTCTAGCATAAATTGGCGGAGCCGAACTGAACGTAGCCTCTCGGCGCGAGCTCACGACCTCGAGTGACAGACAGACAGACAGAGAGAGAGAGAGGGCGGGGGGGGGGGGGGGGGGGGGGGGATGCAGATGGAGAGACAACGCAGCAACTTTGCTTGCAGCAAGGGCGACCACTCTTGCAACGATACACCCGACATAATCTCAAGACATCACGATGAGTGCCATCCCTTGCCAGTACAGTGTCAGAGAAGAAAGAAAGGCAAGTGGGGAGAGAGACATATTACAGATACAGCACGGGGAACTCGGGCCACGTTGTAATTAGGATAGGCGATTTCGCAGTAACACACGGATTCCGGGTTTCTTGACATTGGACAGGGCTCAGCCATCTCTCCTTGTCCGCGGTCACTGTTCTGTGTGGCAGGGCAGTTGCTGCTACTCAGCGACGGTCATAATTCACTGGAGCCACGCCGCTTTCCTGGACACCACTCTCCAGGACGCGTCCCCAGCCCGGTAAAGACGGAAGTCTGCACGAAGCGCTCCATTTGCAATTTACTGTGGGGGGAACGCCGCGGGGAGCGGAAGGAGCTGCGAAGGGTTGCAAACAAACGGATTCTGTCGATGATTGTTGGCGATGGAACACGCAGTGGCTCATGGATGGGAACGCGAGGAAAAGCAAGAATGGACACGCATACTGTTCCACTTTCGCGAGTTAAGGTTAAAAATCTAGTGTATCCAAATGTATAAAATTACAAAAATTGACGCTCTTGTAAGAATGAAGAGGCGAGACACTGGCGTAACTTCCATTGTTTTATTTCACGCTTCATGTCTCTCGGGCACGAGAGTACTCAAGGAACGCAATCCAACACTCTCCCCTTTAAGTTTCAACGAAGTTAACACAAAACAAAATGTTCAAAACTTCTCTGAACCAAAAGTCAGCGAATGGTACCAATGTTCTTCCCGCTTGGAACTCAACCTTACAAAACGTCAAATGTTTCTTTTTCTTTCAAATAGCAAGATAGCCAGAAAGAAAAATAAAACCGAAATGCTCCTTTCAAATGAACTCCATTTGAGAAGAAAACAGAACATTTTACATGTCTAATCTGACAGGAGGCTTGCGTGCTCTCTGGGGTCTTTCAGCTAGGGTTGGAACAGACTTGTTAACATCGCTGGCCAAGGGGATGACTCTCCAAGACCGGAACGGAGTTGACTACCTGTGTCTCGAACATCTGAAGATGGACCAGCTGACCCTGGAGAACAGGCGATGCGAGGACTCGTACCCTGTGTGAGGCTGGTACAAGCTGGAGTGACAGGAGAAAAGGTGACTGTGTGGACGTGGCAGGAAGAACAGGGGGTAGCGGCAAGATGACGGTTTGGGGACTGTCATCAGGCAAAGTGGGGTCCAGTGACATGGGCAGAGGAGAGCCTTGCTCAAGTCGTTCATCTGCCCATCGTTTGCAGACTTGGTCAAAGTGACGTCGACGCATGCGTCTATCAGCGAGTTTGACCTTGAGGGAGAGGGGACCTGTGACTTCAACGATGGTTCTTGAAACTACGATTGACCAGATCCATAGTTGCATGCATACACTTTGTCGCCAACTACAAAGTCTGTGTTTAGCACTGCGATTATGGCAGAATTTCTGTTCTGCCTGAGCCTCTTCGACCTTTCTTGTTAAGGTCGGTCGAATCAAGTCGAGACGTGTCTTCAAACTTCTCTTCATCAACAGTTCTGCAGGAGGAAAACCTGTACATGTAGTAGAGTGAGGGGTGGTGTGCTGGGCAAGCAGAAATATTGCCAACTAATGCTGTAGTGACAGCCGGGGAGACATCTTCTTCATTGACTCTTTGAAAGTCTGCACTGCTCTCTCAGCGAGGCCGTTTGATGCGGGGTGGTAGGGAGATACTGGCACATGACAAATGCCTTTTCCTTGCATGAACTACTAGAACTCATTTCAAGTAAAGGTCGCGCCATTGTCCGAGACAACAGTGTCTAGCAACCCGTGAGTGGCAAACAGCTCTCTGATGCAGGAAATGGTCTTTTCTGCTGCGATCTTGGTCATCACTTTCACTTCCGTCCATTTGGAGTGTGAATCCACACTGACCAGAAACGTGTGGCCCAGGAACGGTCCAGCAAAGTCCACATGTAGTTTTGACCATGGTTTTCAAGGCCGCTCTCACGGGTGAAGAGGAGCAGTTTCAGGTATGTGACGAACTTGGTGACAAGCTTCATATTCTTGAACCAATGTTTCAATGTCCTTGTCAATGTCTGGCCACCAAACGAAGGATCAAGCGAGGGAATTCATCTTGTTGACACCTGGGTGACAGGAATGCAGGTCATCTAACATGTCTTTTCTGCAAGCTTTGGGTACCACTACTCTTGTTCTCAGTAGGACGCAGCCACTCTCAACACTGAATTCGACTTCATGACACTGGTACAGCTTTAGATCAGCTTTGAGTTTCTGTGGAAGTTCAGACGGCCATCTAGACAGTGTGTACCTTTTGACACGAGACAGCACAGGATCTCGTTCTGTTTCTCTCTGAATGCCTGTTGAGGTGACTGGAGTTGTGTCCAAATGATCCATCAAGAGGACAAAGTCTTCTGGCGCTGCAGTATCAGGGCTTGTGGCTGGCATAGGCAGCCTACTCAGAGCATCAGAATGCGTCATGAAGGCACATGGCTTGTAACTGACGGTGTAACTGTAGCCTTATAGCAGCAGGGCCCAACGCAGGATTCTTGGCGAAACTTCTGAAGGAATGGGCTTGTGCTTGTTGAACAAAGTCATGAGGGGCTTGTGGTCGGTGTACACCAAAACCTGACGCCCGAACAGGAAATCTCGACACTTTTTTTACTTCGAATGTGACAGCAAGGGCCTCTCTTTCAATGTTTGAGTAGTTTTTCTTGGCTTCGTTCAGAGATCTTGAGGCATATGCTACAGGTCGCTCAGTGCCATCAGGCTGTCTGTGGGCTAGAGCTGCTTCTAGGCCCACTCCAGAGGCATCACACGAAAGAGTCACCTCCAAATCAGGGTTAAAGTGAACCGACAGATCACCTGACAGTAGTAGATCCTTCTTTTTCTTGAAAGCTTGCGTGTGCTGCTCTCCCCATGTGAAGACAACATTCTTGCGAAGAAGACTGTTCAGTGGGGACAAGACTGTGGACAGATGAGGCAAAACTTGCCGTAGAAGTTGCCCAGTCCAAGAAAAGGCCAGTTCAATCGCGTTCTTTGGTGGCGGAGCCTCTAGTTCGGCCTTCACTTTGATGTCGGCTTGAGGCCTTCTGCTGTGTGATGCAATGACCGAGGTAAGTGACTTCAGGCGGCATGAACTGACACTTCTCCTTATTTAGACGGAAACCTTCAACATCAAGCCTGCGAAGAACTTCTCTAAGGTGGAGAATGTGACTTTCATTTGTGTCACCTTTAATCAGGAGGTCATCTTGGAATGCTGCTATTTGAGGAATGCCTTGCAGAAAACAGTCCATTGTTCTCTGCAAAATAGCAGGCGCAGCAAAGACCCCAAAGGGCAAGCGTGTGTACTGCTACAACAACAATTTCAATAGCAAAGAAAGACCCGCATTACTCATCACTCCGGTAATATGAAAAATTCAGGCCAAAACAAGTATAAACGGATTTACTCCTAGTTGACATTTATCACGAAAGTGAAATGATAGCCATGCACAGGAGGCATATAATGCATAGATATGTTTTCCAATGTCCTTCGAGTATTTTAAAAAGGGCATGCATAACCTGGTAACTATTTCTATTGCAGGGGGACTTAGATAACATTTAACATGGCGGAACCCCAAATAAATTTACTAAGTGTCAATCAGAGAGGTTCCTAGCGATGTGTTTGCGCACAGTGGTTTGGCATACCCCAACTCGACTACTCTTGAGTACATTGCTCCAAAAGGACGGTATAATCCGGATACGACTACAAAGTACTCCAGTGAAGGCTACATTCTTATCTATAAAAGCCGGTGATGGTAAGATTAGAACCTTGAAGCAAATGAGAGCATACTTTGCAAGTTATGCCTTGACTTCATAACGCCATTTCTTTTTAGATTTCTTCCCTTTTTTCTGACGCACTTCACAAGGGCGAGCGTCCACGTGAAGAGTGGGGAGATACCATGAAGAGTGAGGAGACGCCATGAAAAATGGGGATACGCCACGAAGAGTGAGGAGACGCCATGAAAAATGGGGATACGCCATGAAGAGTGAGGAGACGCCATGAAAAATGGAGAGACGCCACGAAGAGTGAGGAGACGCCATGAAAAATGGAGAGACGCCACGAAGAGTGAGGAGACGCCATGAAAAATGGAGAGACGCCACGAAGAGTGGAGAGAAGCCATGAAAAATGGGGATACGCCATGAAGAGCAGGGAGACGCCATGAAGAGCAGGGAGACGCCATGAAGAGTGGTGAAACGACACGAAGAGTGGGGATACGCCATGAAGAGTGGGGAGACGCCATGAAGAGTGGGGAGACGCCATGATGAGTGGTGAAACGACACGAAGAGTGGGGATACGCCATGAAGAGTGGGTAGACGTCATGAAGAGTGGGGAGACGACACGAAAAATGGGTAGCCAACATGAAGAGTGAGGAGACGCCATGAAGTGTGGGGAGATGCCACGAAAAGTGGAGAGACGCCATGAAGAGTGGGGAGACGACATAAAGAGTGGAAGACACCATTAAGAGTAGGGTAACGCCATGAAGAGTGGGGTGACGTCATGAAGAGTGGGGAGACGCCATGAAGAGTGGGGTGACGCCATGAAGAGTGGGGTGACGTCACGAAGAGTGGAGAGACGACACGGAAAGTGGGAAGAGGCCATTAAGAGTGGTGAGACGCCACGAACAGTGGGGAGACACCATGAAGAGTAGGGCGACGCCATGAAGAGTGGGGAGACGCCATGAAGAGTGGGGAGACGCCATGAAGAGTGAAGAGACGCCATGAAGAGTGGGGAGACGCCATGAAGAGGGGGGAGACGCCATGAAGAGGGGGGAGACGCCATGAAGAGGAGGGAGACGACATGAAGAGTGGGTAGACGATATGAAGAGTGGGGAGACGCCATGAAGAGTGGGGAGACGCCATGAAGAGTGGGGAGACGCCATGAAGAGTGGGGAGACGCCATGAAGAGGGGGGAGACGCCATGAAGAGGGGGGAGACGCCATGAAGAGTGGGGAGACGACATGAAGAGTGGGTAGACGATATGAAGAGTGGGGAGACGCCATGAAGAGTGGGGAGACGACACGAAAAATGAGGAGACGACATGAAGAGTGGGGAGACGCCACGAAGAGTGGGGAGACACCATGAAGAGTAGGGAGACACTACGAAGAGTAGGGAGACACCACGAAGAGTGGAGAGACGCCACGAAGAGTGGGGAGATGCCACGAAGAGTGAGGAGACACCATGAAGAGTAGGAAAACACCACGAAGAGTAGAGAGACACCATGAAGAGTAGGGAGACACCATGAAGAGTGGGGAGATGACATGAAGAGTGGAGAAACATCATGAGAGAAGGTAGCCACATGGGCACTGGAGGCTTTGGCCTTTATTATGCAATTTTTCATTCATTCATGATGAGCGCTAAACCATTCACAATCACTCTCTGATCATGGTGGTGCTTTATTCCGTACTCGAGCATCATCTCAACAAGGACGTGAGCATGCAACTAGACTGTGGATGAACGCATCAAGATTAACTTTCACAATTTTCCGCTTGACCTTCAAAGTTCCCCGTTTGGAGAGAAGCAGAGGGCGGGAAACAAACAATGGAATCGCGAGCATCGTACAGTGGATCTGGGTCAGAGCGGGGCTGGAGGAACTTAGCCACGCCCACTCACCTTCGCGTGGCGAGGGCGCCAGCCCCTCCAGCAGCCCCCACACTGGGCAGGGCGGACAGGTGAGGCAGGGAGATTCTATTTTCGGAGGCTCCGTGTCCTTCCCTTTTCACCACCGTTGTTCTTCCTCCTTTCCTCTCAACCATCCATCTATCCGTCCATCCGTATCTCTCACCCCTCGCACTGCACTACATTACTGCAGCCTTGTCATCCAAATATATTCCCAGCTCCATGAGAAGTCACGTCTCCTGCTTGTCGATGCTGCGCCAGGCGTTTCTTCCTTAAGTGCCGCACTCATCCCCATGACCCAAAAACGTGTTATAACTTTATGCCTCCAAAGCGTGTTACAACCCCATGCCTCCAAAGCGTGTTAGAACCCCATCCACATAAAGCCTGTTGCACACCCATGCCCCCAAAACCTGTTGCAACCCCATGCCCCCAAAACCTGTTGCAACCCCATGCCCCCAAAACCTGTTGCAACCCCATGCCCCCAAAACCTGTTGCAACCCCATGCCCCCAAAACCTGTTGCAACCCCATGCCGCCAAAGCGTGTTAGAACCCCATGCCCCCAAAACCTGTTGCAACCCCATGCCCCCAAAACCTGTTACAACCCCATGCCTCCAAAGCGTGTTAGAACCCCATGCCTCCAAAGCGTGTTAGAAGTCCATGCCTCCAAAACCTGTTACAATTCCATGCCCCCAAAACCTGTTTTAACCCCATGCCCCCAAAACCTGTTTTAACCCCATGCCTCCAAAGCGTGTTAGAACCCCATGCCTCCAAAGCGTGTTACAACTCCATGCCTCCAAAGCGTGTTAGAACCCCATGGCCCCAAAACCTGTTGCACACCCATGCCCCCGAAGCCTGTTGCAACCCCATGCCTCCAAAGCCTGTTGCAACCCCATGCCTCCAAAACCGGTTACAACCCCATGCCCCCAAAACCTGTTGCAACCCCATGCCTCCAAAGCCTGTTACAACCCCATGCCCCCAAAGCCCGTTACAACTCCATGCCCTCAGAGCCTGTTGCAAATCCATGTCCCCAAAGATTGTTACAACCCCATCCCTCCAAAGCGTGTTACAACCCCATGCCCCCAAAACCTGTTGCAACCCCATGCCCCCAAAGCCTGTTGCAACCCCATGCCTCCAAAGCCTGTTACAACCCCATGCCCCCAAAGCCTGTTGCAACCCCATGCCTCCAAAGCCTGTTACAACCCCATGCCCCCAAAGCCTGTTACAACCCCATGCCTCCAAAGCGTGTTGCAACCCCATGCCTCCAAAACCTGTTGCAACCCCATGCCCTCAAAACCTGTTGCAACCCCATGCCTCCAAAGCCTGTTACAACCCCATGCCCCCAAAGCCTGTTGCAACCCCATGCCTCCAAAGCCTGTTACAACCCCATTCCTCCAAAACCTGTCGCAACCCCATGCCTCCAAAGCCTGTTACAACCCCATGCCTCCAAAGCCTGTTACAACCCCATGCCTCCAAAGCCTGTTGCAACCCCATGCCTCCAAAGCGTGTTAGAACCCCATGCCTCCAAAACCTGTTACAACCCCATGCCTCCAAAACCTGTTACAACCCCATGCCTCCAAAACCTGTTACAACTCCATGCCCTAAAAGCCTGCTGATGCCTCAAAAGCCTGTTGCATCCCGATGCCCCCATGGCTTGTTACAACCACATGTCCCTAAAGCCTGTTGCAGTCTCATTCCCTTAAACCTGTTGCAATCTCATGCCCCCAAATTTTGCTACAACCCTGTGCTCCAAAAATATGTTACAACCCCATACCCCGAAGCCTGTTACAACCCCATGCCCCTAGAGCCTGTTACAATCCCATGCCCCTAAAGCCCGTTACAATCCCATGCCCCTAAAGCCCGTTACAACCCCATGCCCCCAAAGCCTGTTATAACCCATGCCCCTAGAGCCTGTTACAACTCCATGCCTCATGAGCCTGTTACAATCCCATGCCCCTAAAGCCCGTTACAACCCCATGCCCTTAAAACATGTTGCAACCCCATGCCTCTAAAGCGTGTAACAACCCTATGCCCTCCAAAGCCCGTTACCACCCAAGACCCCCAAAGCCCGTTACGACCCCATGCCTTCAAAGCCTGTTACAAACCCATGCCCCCAAAGACCGTTACAACCCCGTACCCCCAAAGTCCGTTACAACCCCATATCCCCAACGCCCGTTACAACTACATGCCTCCAACGCCTGTTACAACCCCATGCCCCTAAAGCCCGTTAGAACCCCAAACCCTCGAAGCCAGTTACAACCCCAAACCCTCAAAGCCCGTTACAACTCCATGCCCTCAGAGCCTGTTGCAAATCCATGTCCCCAAAGCCTGTTACAACCCCACGCCTCCAGTGCGTGTTATAACCCCATGCCCCCAAATCCCGTTATAACCCCATACCCCCAAAGCCCGTTAAGCTCGTTACAACCCCATTCCCTCAGAACCTGTTGCAACCCCATGCCCCCAAAGCTCGTTAAGACCCTATGCCCCCAGAGCGTGTTACAACCCCATACCCCAAAGCCCGTAACCACCCCATACCCTCAAAACCTGTTGCAACCCTATGCCCCCAAAGCTTGTTACAACCCCTTGCCCTCAGAGCCTGTTGCAACTCCATACCCCCCAAAGCCCGTTACAACCCCTTGCCCTCAAAGCCTGTTGCAACTCCATGGCCCAAAAGCCCGTTACAACCCCATACCCCCAAAGCTCGTTACAACCCCTTGCCCTCAGAGCCTGTTGCAACTCCATACCCCCCAAAGCCCGTTACAACCCCATACCCCCAAAGCTCGTTACAACCCCTTGCCCTCAGAGCCTGTTGCAACTCCATACCCCCCAAAGCTCGTTACAACCCCATGCCCCCAGAGTCTGTTACAACCCCATGCCTCCAAAGCGTGTTATAACCCTATTCCCCCAAAGCCCGTTACGACCCCTCTTCTTTGGTTCTTTCGTGGGACGTAACTTTCATGCTTTCCATTTCATCATAGGCGTGCATTCTATACGTCTTTTTTGTGTAGTCGACATTGCCACACACTCTGTCAAGTGTAGAACCCGAAGTGCGTCTTCGACAACATTATTATGTGAAGCATACGTTTGCATAACGGGTTCTCTGGTTTTTCTCAATCACATTAGAACATCCTTTAAAAAAATCAAGTTTACAGCTCGGAATACTACGTGTGAATATTCTGGTAGCACTAAGCCGACACCATGGTAACCCAAGGCTCTCACTTCACAGACGCCCTTGATGTCGAATTTGTACGCGTACCCTGGGCTAGTGAGAAAGACTTTACAAAACTGGTAGGCTAGAGGTACCTCGGCTCTAGCCTTAACATCAGTTGGCTAGGTGAATAAAAACAAATGTGTTTAAACCACTCAAAAACATCGTCTGAGAATGCTGGTAGGTCGTCGTGACTTCTGCTCATGTAGAAATAGCAGCAAGGTTTAATTTTTTTTTTAATCAAGGGAAGTAATTTTCCGGCAGTGGTTACCTCCCTTTGCATACTTTTTAGTGTTAAAACACCGCAATCAAGTCAGTTGCTGATGTTAACAATGGCCCGCGGGGCATGAGCGAATCACTGTGGTGCAACTGCTGAAACCGAAGAAATATTGTCTTTTACATAAATTCGGTGGATTGTAGTTTCCAAGTGCAGTAAGAAGGTGGCACATCTCGACGGTGGTGAGCGCAAAAGCGCCGAGACTTTGATTCAGAGGCCAACATTACGCGACGAAGATATGTGTTACGAGGCATTCGCATTCTACAAGAGGGGAATTGCACATGCAGAGAAGTGGGTTGCGAAGAGGATGCTTTTGCCAAATCCGCCGCCAGTGAGGAAAGTGCTGAGAAGTCGGGAAGACCGGCGGCAAGAACGATCAACGAACATTCAGCGCCCGATGTACATTATTTGCAGCCAAGAAAAATGGTTGACATGTAAAGACAGTGAGGTGAGGATATGAGAAACACTAGGCCTACTGCAAGAAAGCATTTTGTCAGACGAAGAAATTCGTTTTCATCATTCTTTGCATAAAAACACTTCATTGGAGCGAGGTTTGGAATGTCAGTAAAGCACACAGTTACGTTAAACAAAGTTAAATGACCATAGAAAATCATGAGTAGTACCTGTTTAGCTTGGCTCCTTTCAAGTGCCAAGCCAACCAGGCAATAACGTTAAGTATTCATAGTCAGTGTTTGTGACAGCTAATCTTGTCAGAGAAGAGGTCAAGCCATTTTCCAATTAAATCACCACAAGTTCATGTTCAAAAACATCATTGTTGCAAATTACGACAAGTACAGACTCCATAGCTGAATGTTATTTTAATTTCAGGGTGAAGTGAGGCTCACATTTTCCTGCAAGCTCCAGCTAAGCTAGGAAGAGCAGACATCCTCAGAAATTTAACTACAAATAAGATATGCTTGATGTAAAGAAAAGTAGGCTGTGAGTGTGTGTTTGTGTGTGTGTGTGTGTGTGCGTGTGTGTGTGTGTGTACGCGCGCGCGCGCGTGTGTGTGCGTGTGTGTGCGTGTGTACGCGCGTGTGTGTGCGTGTGTGCGCGCGCGTGTGTGTGCGTGCGCGTTCATGAGAGCTTAGTTTGGGTGGTAGTGGTGGGTGGATGGGTGGGTTGGAATTAGGAATGTTGATTACTGTGCCTGATCTGATCTCAGAGTGACTATAAGAGACTTGTCACATATTATTTTAACTCAATTTTTAAGGGAAAGGAGAGAGAGAGATAGAGAGAGAGAGAGAGAGAGAGAGAGAGAGAGAGAGAGAGAGCGTGCATATCATGTACATGTATGCATGCGTGTGAGGAAATGTCCTGCTCACTTGCACGTTTATTCTGTGTAGTTGAGCTTTATCTAATTACAGAAAGGGTGTACATGAGCTACATGCCCAGCATTTCTGTGAAAAGGGTGAAAAGAAATGTTGTATTTAAGACACATGAATATGATGCGGTTTGGGGACAATATTCAGAACGAGTTTCTTGTTTTTTGTTTGAGTAGATACCATTCAGCCTGCTATAAGAGCTTCATGTTATCAGCTGACCACATTTGACACTCCTCAGGGACATCAACCATCTCCTCCTTCTCCACTTCCACTGACAGGCACCACTTCCAAGCTCTCCAAAGCCACCTCTACTTCTCTTGAACTCTCCGATTCATCTATCCCTCTGTCTTCTTCTGTCAAGAATCTTGGTGTCACCCTAGACAACACCCTCTCAATGAAAAAACACATCTCTTCAGTCTCAAGCATCTGTTATTTTCAACTCCGCCGCATTGCCACCATCCGCAAGTACCTCACCAAAGACGCCGCAACCAAACTTGTCACTTCTACTATTCTGTCTCGTCTCGACTACTGTAATTCTCTTTTTGCTGGACTTCCCTCTTGTTCTATCTCGCGTTTACAGCGCATTCAAAACTCCTCTGCACGCCTTATACTAAAGAAGACAAAGAAAGACCACATCACCCCCATCCTACATGACCTCCATTGGCTACCTGTTTCAGACAGAATCAAATTCAAGCTCAACACGCTCACATACAAATGCCTCAACAATGCCAGTATCTTACCCAGCAAAAGATGGCTAGAAAAAGAGGTCGTCGTCTTCCATACTGTGGGGGAAAAAGTCCGGTGATTAGATAAATTCGGGCTTTTCATTGTCAAGTTTCGTACAAAAGATTTCTGCTCTTGTGTCTGCAGCGACCATTTTAGTGACGGTATTGCAGTTTTATTAGAAGAACAATGTCAATGTCAATGAACTGCCTGCCAAGTATGGTCAACTTGGCTTAAAACCATTTATTAATGCCACAACGTGTTATTGTTTCGTGTTTGTGGCAAAATGAAATGTGTTTAACATAAACTTGGCATAAATGTGGGGGAAAGTGTGTCACATACCTTTTAAAGTTGTCCGAATGATATCACCTTCTTTCACACTCATAATCACAGTTCATAATCCATTGCACATGTTGCAGTCACCCATTCACTCCAAAATAAGAGCTATTAAACGTCTCACCTAGACTTGGACATGAACACTAGATAAGCATTTAAAGTCATAGCTAAGCACTTACAAAATTCACAGACACATGTTCTTCTGGCAGGCAGGAATCTTCAGTCTGTACTTCTGGGTTAATTTTCTGGTCTATAGTCTTTGGCTCACCATGACTTGGATATGAAAATATAGATTAGATGAGCATTCAGTCTTAACACAGCACTTTTCCTATTCACATACGCTACACAAGCACATTAGTTTAACCTAAGTTTGTTCAAATCAGCCTGTGAAGTAACAGTTTCTGTTTTTATAAGAAAGCACAACCCGAATCAACAACTGCTGTCATTGAAACCTGAAGAATTACTTAAGAAATGCGCACCAGCAAGTGCCACTGTAACTGTCCACTAGTTGTCTTCTTCTGAGATGCAGGAATCTTTACTGTATATCTACAATCATCATCTGGTTCACTGCCATCTACATCTTCTGTTCTCCCTTGATTTCAGCATTTGGTGCAGGCACATGCCTTAGTGCACTCAAATGATTGAGGCATGGATACCTCACACAATTCACAAAGCATTTCACAAAAAGTCATTGCACAGCACTATCCAAATTACAGACACTTCAAAATTATTTTGACATGCAGGAATCTTCACTGTACTTCATAGCAAATGTCACTTTGTGTTCATTAGTTTCTTCTGATATGCATGAATCTTCATTGTCTGTACGTCTGGAATCATCGTCTGGCTCACTGTCATCCACGTCTTGTGTTTTCTCTTGACTGCTGCAGTCAATGCAGCGCAAGCCTTTGTACACTAGGGATAATGTTTTTGACATAACACCTTACATTTACACATCCACTGCTCTTGCATTGACATGCACAAATTCGATATCAAGGATGACACTGAAGGACGTAACATTCTCTTGAACACATAATTATGAGCTGTTCTCATCTAAGATCCATCAATGCGACTGGGGAGAAGGAGCACAGATTAAGTGGTTCAAACATCGACGGTGAATACCGGCCTGATAGGCAGCACGCATGGCATGGAGAGTGAGGGAATCCCAATTGGGAGGCAAGCTGGAACAACTGATGTCTGACATTGTTAACCTTGGACTGTTTTGCCCCCATAGAACACACAGAAAAAGTTCTCAAGATTCCTAAAATTTTCCACACCTGGAGTCCACTAAGTGCTCACATCAACAAATGCTGAAAGGGATCTGGTGTAGACTCGCATCCAGGAGACAGCCTTCTTCTTACCCTTGCGTTGAAAGGAACTGAGTGTTGCATCCTGTGAAATAGTGAAGACCGAGAAGTGCCCGGCATGTTGCTTCATCGTATGTGTCTTTTATGTGCGAGATGTTGACTCTTGCAACATGAGAGTGCAGACAAAGTGGTGTGCCCTGGCAACTATAAGGGCTGATGAAGTGGGGCTGTCTGCTGATGAGGAAGCGGAATAATAATAATAATAATAATAATAATAATAATAATAATAATAATAATAATAATAATAATAATGATAATGATAATGATAATGATAATAATAATAATAATAATAATAATAATAATAATACGATAATTTATCATGCGCACATTTCTCACCACTTAGGCGACTCAAGGCGCACACACACACACATTCACACCAATAAGAAAAGAATGCACACCCTTATACAAAACATTATGGCAGGTGCAAACATGCACACAACAATCAAACATATATACACATAACATAAGATAATAATCACAATATATACTAACATACATACATCTGCTTGGTACCAGGTTTGCATTGCATCAGTGTGATGGATGGTATGGTGGAGTTTACTCTTTCCCCGTTTGGGGAGGATAGATTTAAAAGAAGCTAAGGTTGGTTCCTGACGAAGGCTGAGAGGTAGTGCGTTCCATTGGGTGGGCGCTTGGAATGTGAAGGAGGGCCCGCCTACGGTTGTGAGTCTTTGTGGAGGGATGTCGAGTCTGAGAGTGTCTAGAGAAGAGTGGAGTGCTCGGACAGGTTTACAGATTTTGAGAGAGGTAGACAGGAAGGAGCAAGATTGTTGAAACGAAACGGTTCAAGGACCAACCAGATCATGTTGAAGACCGAGCAGGGCTTAGTGAGAGACACTGTCTCTGGCTGCAGCGTGTATACAGCGTCAGACATTTATGGCATCGGAAGTTAAGTCTACTTCTCTGCCAAAACATGGGGGCATACATTCATTTGAGTAATAAATACAAGATTAATCTGTCTATAACAAGTATTTCGAGATGAACTGAAATGAGAAAAAGGGTTACAATTGGAGTTTGACGATCAGGCTGTTACTGCGTCAGGGTTGGGTTCTAGATCTGCCTGGGCTGTAATCACAGTCGAGTCATAATGACTTGATGCTGTGCCTAAGGCCCTATGCCTATATTTTTGACTACTTGGGGCCGCCACTGGCTGAGCTACTGAAGTAGGCCCTTTAACCATGCAGCCAGTTCTTGCATTCTGATCAGAATGTCTGTGCAGTATATTTCCTATATACATTTTTTCCTTATTTTGAAGTGTCAATTTCGCTGCTGGAATCAAGGGTCAGCTGCGGCAGTCAGGATAACAATAATAGTGCAATATATGCACATCTTAAAACTCTCTCTCTCTCTCTCTCTCTCTCTCACACACACACACACACACACACACACACACACACACACACACACACATACACACACACACGACGGACTGACTGAAAGTTACACAGAAATGGGGCTGTACAACGCCTCTGGGTGGAGAAGGCCAAGGTCCTTGCGGGTCGAATATCAAAAGGCCATGTATCAGAAGGACTGCGCATCATAAACACCGCCTGTGAGAAGGACCGCGTGCAGAAAGATCAGTATCAAGGAGGCCATCCGTGCACAGGCAGGCTGCAGCACAGAGCGCAGCAGGAAAGTTTCATAAGCCCGCTGTCTCATTGCGTCCTCGGCACAGTGTGACAGGGCTGATCCCCGATATATCATCGCTCCCACCCACTGATCCGACACCGAGCAGGGCAGAGACAAGACGTGAGCACCCTGTAACTGGAGTGTTCCAGCCCTATACTCGGATAAAGCAAGGGGCACCCACGCACAAAGATGGATACGCTGCGGGAGGAACAGTGGAGCGTGTCACCATAAATGCCGCTGCCACTTTGGGATTAGCGGGGATGCAGATACGTATTCGTGGATCTACACAAGAATCCCGACATGTGATTAATGCGACTCCTCATCTTCTAATCTTTCGATCTCTCTTCCTGGTGGGCAAAGCTTTTCATGCGCACCTCTTCTGCACCTTACTGCGATTTTCACCTCTCCAGAGGAGCTGCATTTAAATTGCCTGTCATAGACGTTTCAACCTACCAGACAACTTCACTCGATTGCATTGTATTTTCGCAAATTCATACAAAATCTTTCGGACAAATAAAAAAGTACTTATCGTAAAACTACATTAGATACTAGTAGGCATGGCCTCATCCATAGCAACTGTGCATTGGAGATGTTTAGGCCTTCCATCTAGTGACTTTTCACATACGGCAGTGAACACTTGATAGCATGGTTCAAGCATTCATAGTGAATGAAAACATTATGAAGAAATGTCGACATGACAGGGGGTCTGTCGATGTGGTTCGCTAATTTTGTTCAAAACTTCCAAATAATGATTAGTGGCAAATAGCATTGGCATCAACAGGGAGGAATTCATCATTCTATGCATACTTTGGCACGCGAGAGTGAATGAGCCTGCTGGTACACATATGAATGCCATCGCCGTTCCCGTGCTGTGGTGATTCCTTTGCACCTACTTTATCAACATCTTGCTATTACACGCAGCCCTTTGAACAATCGAAATACGAAAGAGGACACCATCTCCATGACGACCACTTCATTCATGTAACTCAGTCTGTTCCATTACTTTCATAACTCCGTCTCGAAATATATTAGTTTGTATCAAACCGTCACCGTTTTCCAATGTCTGGCGCACAGTCAACAGGGAGACGTAGGTTGTAGAGGACCACACAGCCATTTGATTTTAAAATATGCATATATTTTTGTAACCCTTTGCCTAGGGCAAGACGATGAACAGGTTGACAGTTTTCAGTTCCTCTAAATAATATGCAGACTCTAATCGACCATCGTTGCCGACGCCGCCGCAACAGCAGTGACACTGGAAAAGGAAAAAGACACAGCAAACCTACGGGAAGCCCTAGCTCAGTACACAGTACCCTCGATCTGGCGAGAACACGAAACCTTGACAGTGGGGCACGATGCACTGTGCAGCAATGAATTCGACCACATCACATCGAAGTACACGCGTTGTCTGCCCGTGCCATGACATTCTGCTTACACAACCAAGCGTCCTCCAGACAAAAGAAACAATACTTTTTTAGAATTAACGCGTGCACGCAGACACAGACAATTTAACACTCGCAAAGACAAACACACGAATGCACATACACACGCATGCACACACACTTGCACAGAAACAGACACACATGCATCCGCGCACACACATATGAACTCGCGCGCGCGCGTGCACACATACACACACAAACACACACACACCATGAAAAATTCGCTTTTCCTCGTCCTTCGGAACGGATATTTGTCGGGGCTTTCCCATGACGTGTGGACCCGACCATAGGCTTCTGTCTACCACGCGTCTTTGACGCTTTGACCAGCTAGCCTATCTGCTTGGCAAATAGTAAGCCGGTGTCAGCATGTGTAAGACATTTGACTGCCTTTATATATATGTGCTTTCATCATGTTGACACTTGTTGACACCGGCCTATTCCTCGCAAAATCTTTCAAGGTTCTCAGCGTAAGCAACGCGCTCAGGTCAAGGGTGTTGCAACGCCCTCCCTAGGAAAAGCGACCACGCCTACACATGGCAACGCCCTCCCTAGGAAAAGCGAC
Source organism: Theodoxus fluviatilis (assembly GCA_034096865.1). Classification (NCBI taxonomy): domain Eukaryota; kingdom Metazoa; phylum Mollusca; class Gastropoda; order Cycloneritida; family Neritidae; genus Theodoxus; species Theodoxus fluviatilis. Next base: position 26,814 of record JAWQFJ010032749.1, read on the forward strand.
CACGCCTACACATGGCAATGCCCTCCCTAGGAAAAGCGACCACCCCTACACATGGCAATGCCCTCCCTAGGAAAAGCGACCACGCCTACACATGGCAATGCCCTCCCTAGGAAAAGCGACCACGCCTACACATGGCAACGCCCTCCCTAGGAAAAGCGACCACGCCTACACATGGCAACGCCCTCCCTAGGAAAAGCGACCACCCCTACACATGGCAATGCCCTCCCTAGGAAAAGCGACCACGCCTACACATGGCAATGCCCTCCCTAGGAAAAGCGACCACGCCTACACATGGCAATGCCCTCCCTAGGAAAAGCGACCACGCCTACACATGGCAATGCCCTCCCTAGGAAAAGCGACCACGCCTACACATGGCAATGCCCTCCCTAGGAAAAGCGACCACCCCTACACATGGCAATGCCCTCCCTAGGAAAAGCGACCACGCCTACACATGGCAATGCCCTCCCTAGGAAAAGCGACCACGCCTACACATGGCAATGCCCTCCCTAGGAAAAGCGACCACGCCTACACATGGCAATGCCCTCCCTAGGAAAAGCGACCACGCCTACACATGGCAATGCCCTCCCTAGGAAAAGCGACCACCCCTACACATGGCAATGCCCTCCCTAGGAAAAGCGACCACCCCTACACATGCAACGCCCTCCCTAGAAAAAGCGACCACCCCTACACATGGCAATGCCCTCCCTAGGAAAAGCGACCACCCCTACACATGCAACGCCCTCCCTAGGAAAAGCGACCACGCCTACACATGGCAATGCCCTCCCTAGGAAAAGCGACCACGCCTACACATGGCAATGCCCTGCCTAGGAAAAGCGACCAGCCCTACACATGGCAACGCCCTCCCTAGGAAAAGCGACCACCCCTACACATGGCAATGCCCTCCCTAGGAAAAGCGACCACCTCTACACATGGCAATGCCCTCCGTAGGAAAAGCGACCACCCTTACACATGGCAATGCCCTCCCTAGGAAAAGCGACCACCCCTACACATGGCAATGCCCGCACCAAGTCGGGCTGGTAGAAAGTTGTTGCATATACGACTATTATGCGGGTTTTCTTCAATAACAACAAGCACAATAACACTATTGTTATATCTACCGTATCCATGGGGAATTCTGAAAGGAAACGACCACAGGAAAGAAAGAGGCTCCGCGTTCTGGGTGGACAGAGCCAAAACGCATTCCATCACGTCATTTGCACTCAGCTCCGTGCCACGTTCATGCTGACTTGGTTGAGCACAGCCAGCGGAAAGAGGGCAGGGAGCCCTTCTTTCCCGGCAAGGCAGCCGATGCTCTGTTCTGAACAAGATGGAAAATGCTTGGTGGAGAATAAAGCAGATGCCGCTTACACCTAGAGAAGTCGCCTTGGTGAGGCTAACCAGCCCGGCACGCTGGTCTTCAACAGGTTCCAGTAACGCCAGCAGCCTGACCCAGGAGTCGCAGAACTAGTTCTCGTTCTACGCCACGCCCTCGCGAGATATTCCATGCATACGAATATTCCATCAGTTTTGATCTTCAACTAAAAGGCTTTCATGAAGAGAACGACATTCAGAGTCAAACAAAGATTAACTTCAATGCCAAGAACTCCAGCGCACAAAGGCGCACAATCGCATCTAGAACGAGTAAGCCAGTTTCCAAATGCAACAGAACAACTGTCTGGAAACATTCGAGAACTGCTGGGTCTTGCTTTTCCTGTATGATATCTTTTACTAGTTTCATGCGTTGTTATTGTTGTTTTTGTTGATTAACACTATAAAAAACTAATTAACTTATCATTCCCCCTTCAGTACTGAAGTGTTTGCTTTATTTCCCAGTGCTAACAAAGTATACTCCACGTAATAAAACAACATTGTTAGTCTCTGCAAAGCAGCTGCTGGCATCCCCAAATAGGGAGCCTTGTGACTTTCAAACTCTTTGCGACGGAAATGGCTGCTTCCCACAGCTAGAGTACTTCTGTGCACAGTTCTGTCCCATCATGGGTGCGTCTGATATTAGGTTTAGAAAAACAACCCATAAAAACTAGATTTTTCTTCCAGGATGTTTTAATTACATAATATACTCAGCCAAAACATTAGAGAACATATACAAAACAGATTTGTGCTATTTATCAGTGAAGGGCGACCATTTTTTCTCTCTTCAGAAAACTGGATTCAAATGGCTGATGGAGTGTTGCACGGCTGTGCGGTGTTGTTGACCAATCAAACGGACTGTCGAACTCATCAGACTGAATTTTTTACGAGTAGAAAATTCTAAAACGCAATGTAATATATCTTAACGACTGTAGTGATGGTCAGAAACATATTTATGTTTCATATAGATTCTGAAGAACTGCAAAACAGCATCTCGCGCATAACGGATCGTGTCCAAAAAATATGAGTATTCTCACTCAAGACACACGTTCTGCCTATATACTACATACAAGAGTAAATTCAATTGTCGAAGTGATGCTTTGCGGAAAAATCTGAAGGCCCGTGGCACAGGAATGCTGCTTATTTTGATACAAAGAAAAGTGTACTAGCTTTTTCGATCCGTTATGAGCGGAAGCGTCTACCATGGAGAGCTACAGGGAATCCTTCCGAAGCCAACTTTTGCTGTCAACGTAACATTTTTCTGCCCCTTAGTGTTCCGTGTCATCAGTTAATGCATATCTCATCACATGCTCCTCCAAAACAAAGGCCAAACTTTCGTCGGAGCCCCCTGCAAAGTTAAGCACAGAATACAGTATATCTTTGAAAAATCCAGAATCTAAGGGGAAACTGTGCTGATAATTTTTTCAGTATTAACATGGTAAAGTTATAAACTAATATGAGCATCAGTCAAAAAGATGTTACAAACAATAAACAGGATGCAGGTCTTCTGCACATACAAGTGCCCATATTTCTTGCTAATGTGAAAAAGATATTTAACAAAGCGAGAAAAGTGTCTCTTGGCAATTCAACTGCCTGTTACTGTGACTGATGCTAGGAACACTGAAAACAATATTTACGTCTGATTTTGTCAGATTAAGAGCGGAAGATTGCTGATAAATCTTAAAGGCTTTCAAAGACAGCCCGCAACAATTCTTGCTCAGAAACTTCGCTTTTCAGTCTCTAGACATATTAAACAACACATCCGAAACCATTTCAACTCAATATTTTGTATTCCGATTTTTAAAGTCTGTGCAACACTCTGTGTACCCACGATCAGAGCCGTACACTTCTGCAAACTATAAAACACCTTGCTATTATTTGCATCTCGCCGGCAGCTCCCCTCCGAGTACCGGTGTATTGATCTCCAATGAGAGCTTCTTGAAGGAGACCCCCTCCATTACCCACTTTGGGCAAAAGGAACGTACATTCTGCGTGGCAATCCGCCAGACTGACTGTGACAAACTGTTGTCTACTTGCATGCATGGACACACTGCAACTAAAGAGAATCACATGCAACTCGTAGGTTCTCTTGTACCATGAGCACTGACGTCCACGGCTGTTAATACCCAACGAAACTTACGCAGCACCTCCGTGTCTCAGGGAAGAGAGGCGGATCAACACGTCCATATATCAGGCGTTGGTAGTTGGCAGGAGCGGCTTGTCATAGACTTCTGAAGCCACCTCCTTCACGAGGCTTCCGGCAACGCAGACCATAGAACGCCTTTCCTTCTGCAACCCGCTCCCTTCTTGACAGGTTCCACAAGTCGAACAGGAAGCGCCAAGCTTTGGGTCGGGTGACCGCATTGCGTCCGTGTGCAGTCTCTGAGACAGTCATCTACGCATTTGATAGCAACTGCACACGCCTACGCCTTGGCCAGCAAACTGCATTGAGACAATGGTGGCTCAATACTTGTAAGAACCTCCCAACGAGGGTGCGTCTAGCAGTGAAAATACTACTTCCTGCGCGATTCGCAAAAAGGTGACTGACATGCTCATATTCCAACCTTAACTAGCATTTAGATCGCCAATGGCCTTGCTGATCAGCCTTTAGATCTGTACCACCCACCACTTCATTCGTCTCTATATCCATCAATCCTGCCTTCCTTTCATCCATCCACACACGCATTTGAATCATCATCATTGTCGTCGTCTTAACCTCAACAGCACCTCAAAAATATATCCATCTAAAAGATGCCACTGTATCATTCTGCAACTCGTTGACTAGGATGCAAACGCAAGTGTACAGAAAGTCACACTTATGGGGTTTTTATTGGAGGGGGATAATGTCAACAAAAAAGAGCAAATAACCCCACCCTATCCCCGCCCACTCCAAATCAAGAAATACGGCATTCTGGCGTATTCAACTTTATAACAGGAAAGATGAGCAGCAGCACTGCTTAGTTCCTAGGTGACCTTCCAGCTCTTTCTCCAGAATGAGTTTTCTCTTTGGTCGATCGAGTTTTCAGCGAGAATAATGAAAATCATCAGTTGTGTATACAAGGCAATGCATATGAATATTACAAAAAGCATGAACTCTGTGTGTGTGAGTGTGTGTGCAAGGCATGCCATTACTATTATTACTATTATGGAACTCTCACAGATCGAAGAAAAAAAGGCGCAGTGTTTCACGTATCAACACGTCCATTCGTCGGCAGACTGACAAAACATTGAACACCATTGTTAAAAAAAGGTCTTTTAATAAATGCACTTAAGAAATAACTCTGCAGGTGGAACAGCAGAGAGACCCTGGTATTGAGCAAAAAGGCAAAAAACACACACAAAAACACCACATAAATAGACGCCTCCTCATGGACAGACCAAGGCACAACGGGGAAGAAGCACGTGGAAAACGGCCAAGAACAGCAGGGACGGGGAGGGGGCAGCAGGCGGCAGTATGGAGGGCAGGGAGAAGTTGACGGAGAGAGAGAACTATCTTAACTGAACAAGTTTAATGTGAAGGCCACCGGCCCATTACATTGGCAAGAAAAACGCGAACAAAGCACAATTATGTACAAGAAGTACATTAAAAACTGCCAACCAGTTTAGGCAACGCGACCGGGTGAATTGTCTCTATTAATGAGAAAGTTCACAATCTCCGTGCAACCCGTAAGGGCTTATGTCGCGTCGGCGGCGTCCAGCACATTTCTGGGTTGTTTTCGTTGGCAGCATCCTCGTCACGCTGGCGAACAGCTGATCGCAGACGAAGTGTAGATTGCATATGTCTAGGAGCTCTTGTTGGAGACGAAAGCAAGTCGAGTAGTGGGAGGTTTCTCGATCACTCGCGCGATCGGCAGAGGTCGACGGTAGAAGAGAAGTTAGATTTGACAGTGCTTAAAGCAAAAGTGTCAGCAACTCCACTCCTCAGCGCACTCACTAGCTCCTGCAAGGCACGAGAGATACCTCCAAAAATATTGTTCATTACATTTCGAAGGTCTTCCAATGTTGCATCATTGCTAGGAGGAGGTTTTGTAGCACCGTAAGGGTCATTTTGAAAGGATGGCATTTCTGTGGCAGGTGGATCCTCGTTGGAAACAGAGGATGGATGGATGGATGGATGGATGGATGGATGGATGGATGGATGGATGGATGGATGGATGGATGGATGGATGGATGGATGGATGGATGGATGGATGGATGGATGGATGAATGGATGGATAGTGTCTTACGGCCTATCAGCCTTTGTAGGCTATGTAAGGCCATTAAGCACGAAAGTCGCTAGAGCAGTTCTGAGTAAACGTAATCCAGTCACGGCGTCCCTATTTATTCGCCTCTTACGAATCGCGTTGGGAGACGCGGTGGGTCCATTCTTACCCCGAACCCACAGGGGGATGGAAACAGAGGGTGCTGCTACCTCAAGGTGGTCAACACCGTTCGAGGGGTTAGAGATCACGGATGACATGGTGACGCATTCCGCCGGCACATGGGAACGTTAATTTCGTGCAGGGACATATGACATTGATTTCGAATGGATCTAGAATTTAAAAAAGTTTCGGTATGGCTCTGCTCACCCTTCTGACGAGGATTTTCTTTTCGGCGTTGGCCTCTTTGTCTCTGTGCTGGTGTTTGCCTTTTCCAAAATCCACGCCGTTCGCTCGTGAGTAATGGCTGACCGTCGTGCTGCCTGAACTTCAACACGACAACAACGCTTCCAGGCTCACCGTCTATTTTCCAACTGGTGCGTTGTTCGGTTTCCAGCAGGGATGTCAGCAGTGCCTCCAGGGCAGCTGGAAGTCCAGCGACTGGCATGGTGCTAACTAATTCCACAGTGCGGTAAACGGGCCGGAGCGAGGGAAAGACGTCCTAACGACGCTAGCGCACACCGCTGAGTCAAAGGAGAGAGAGAGAGAGAGAGAGAGAGAGAGAGAGAGAGAGAGAGAGAGAGAGAGAGAGAGAGAGAGAGAAAAGAGAGAGAGAGTGAGTTGAGAGAGAGAGAGCGAGAGAGAGAGAGAGAGAGACAGAGAGAGAGAGAAAGAGAGAGAGGAGAGAGGAAGAAGAGAGAGAGAGAGAGAGAGAGGAGAGAGGAAGAGAGAGGAAGGAGAGAGAGAAAGAGAGAGAGAGAGAGAGAGAGAGAGAGAGAGAGAGAGAGAGAGAGAGAGAGAGAGGGGGGGGGCAGAAGATGAAGAGAGTAAGAACAAGGGGAAGAAAGCAGAAAGGATATACTGACAACAAGATGAATGAAAAGGGAGCAGGTAGAACAAGACCGACTGAAGGGTGAAGGGTGAAGGGAGAACGAGAAGAGGCAGGCACCACACCAAGCACATTTGGGAAGTCGCCCAAGCCCTCTCGGGCGGAGCAGGAGTACGGTTGGGATCGTGACAGGGAGGCACAACTTGGCACTGGCGGACAACGGGATGTTGGTCAGGCAGAGGAGGACACATTATCCTACCGGCCATGGAGGTGGTCAACTAAACACGCTCAGCACAACAACGCGCAGCCAATGCAACCTCTTAATACGAGTTATGGCGGCCGCAAAGTCAGTGGCAATGGACAAGGCAACTGATTGGACGACTGCGCCTGCTCGAAACGAACGCCTTCCTTGTTGGTGGCTGGCAGCTTTGACTGATTTTCTTCTTGTTTTATCGAAACAAACTAAACTATCGCATTAAGCTTCTTCATGTCCCCTTTTCACAAGAAAATATTAGAAAATGGCCTTATTAGAGGACACACCGTGGCAAAACCAATTCAATCCAAAGGAAATTCTACCGCTACCCCGATTCCCATGCGGATATCGCTACACCCACTGCTTTGGCGGAGAGCCGCGACAGCAACTGATGGCGACCAACCCTTCATGTGGACTTCGGTCATTGCTGCTACAGGAGGCTAATCCTGTGCGCAAGTCAGCATGCACACGTGCATGCGGTCGAGCGTTCTAACGATACTTTCTTGCCTTTGATACAAGCGGCGTGACCACATGTGTGTGGGTGCTCGGCTTATTCTATACCACACTTAGACTGTTTGCTGGAGAGCCTCCATCCAGCAGTTTGGGAGCAGGGCGAAAAAACTTCGAGTAGCAATAGTCACCACAGCACCAGTTTTTACTTATAAGAACTCATTGACATTATTCTTAATTATTATAACATTGGTTAGCCTGTTGTGCGTAAAAACACCAGTTTTGTTAAAAGTTAAGAACTGTCAAAAGATAAACTGAGTTAAGCCTTGTTGCCCATGAAAAAGAGACAAATTTACCTGAGAGTAAAAGCAAAGATTATAGGTTACACAAAGATAGTTCATTAGCTCATTCTCGTGAGGGTCGAGACACGTTGCGCCCCAAGCGGCTAGCACTATGGGAAATGCCTATAGTCCGTTTCAACATTGCACTGTATTTAGTCACATGATTATAGGATTTAGTGGAGACTTCGCACAAAAATGGCCTAGCAACAGATGTGCGATGGACCTAATTCTAAAATTCCCGATAACGTCATCAACTACCAAGGTTGAAGAACGAGTGACGTCACTATTTGACCGATTTGAAGAATAATAATTTTTAACACAGAGAGAACAGGGTCACCAAACGTTGCAATCACGTCGACCCGTGCACACGTGGTTCTGCGAGTGACCTGCATTTCGATTGTTAAAAAGTAGGAGCTTTCAATACCTTTTGATGCATTCAACATACAGCTTTGATAAATTAATGCTGTTCATGGTTTACATTTTCTTTGGATGGGGTTTCTAGTGTCCCCAAATTCAGCTTTTTCTGCGCGAAGCGAGACTATGTCCACCATTTTAAATGTGCAATGTTGAAACGGACTATAGGCATCTCCCATAGTGCTAGTCGCTTGGAGCGCTGCAATTTTAGCTGCTTGTAACTTCAAAGAGCAAAAGCTCGGCATGAACTATCTTTGTGTAACCTATAATCTTTGGTAAAAGTAAACAAGCCGGGTATCTATCCTGTTATTATCGTGCAAGCGCCGGCAGCAGCGTTCCATATAACTGCCCCTTTCCCCTCCTGCCCCCCTCCACCCTTGCTCTCTCCATTTAAACACCTAATCATTTTTTGCATGGTAAAGTGGGCAGGTACCTCATGATAATAAATTAAGTTATGAAGTACTGAATAAGATTTTTCCAAATGCACTTAACTAGGCTACCGAGACTATACGATGTTAGTTAACGCGCATATCCCAGACAATAAGAACGAGCCCGGTAGAGTGAAAGATACCTTATGTGAGCTTGTTCATACGTATGTTTGGATGAACTGAGGAGTGGGGAAATGAGAGACGCTTTCTAAAACTTGGGGAGGGATTACAGAACTGCTACCGTCAGTCTTGGGACGCATGCATTCATAGTAGTGAAAGATTCACATGATATTCTACTTTTAAAGATAAATTTGGTCTACAGCAGTACTTAAGTTTCCTTAATATTACAAGGTTTTGCGATTCCTTCATTCGTTTTCGGTTAGGAATAAATACTCGTAGAATCAAAAAACACTACAAAACAACAAAAGGAGGAACCTCAGGTGTCCATCTTGTAACATGGTGGAAGATGAAAAACATTTTCTATTTGACTAGTCTATTTATAGCAAATTTAGGGAGGAATGATGTACTGAGCAAGGAAATTAATCATGTTCAGTTTTAGAAGCAAAACTTGAAATTCTTTGCATGAATCTATGAAGACGTGAAACATTGAAGATATTCATGTTAGACACATTAGTTTTCGATCTGGGTTATTTATTTCCAATGGGCCCTCAGCCTAGTGAAAATTATTTGTACGTTCATTCTGTCTGTCTGTCTGTCTGTCCGACCGTCCGTCCGTCTGATTGATATCTTTCCCTGTCCAGATCTGTATCGTCTTGACTGTCGACAATGCCTCCCACGGTCTTGCAACTTGCCGCTCCCACCAAAGATTATCATTACAAAGATATTTCATTAGCTCAATGTTGGGATGACCAAGACACGTTGCGCCCCCAAGCGGCAAGCAACACGGGACGCCAAGAGACAGAGCAAGGGAGGTAATACATCTACACAGGCAGTCTCACAAGTTTTAAAAACATCAAATTGCCGCCACCACTGAGAGTGACGGCTAATTTATTAGTGATAACACAACATTGAGGAAAAGCATTTACGGACAGTATCAAGGGTAGACAAAAAGTATGTAACAAAAATTATTTCTTCATTGATAAGTGTGTACATGTATGCGTTGAACTTAGGTTGACTCAGCCTTTCAGTTCTCTTTTTGCATACTGGATAATTATGCGACAATCAATCTTCCTGTGATTTTTGTTGACTAAACTGTTTCCACCAGTCTTATTAGTGTTTTTTATTCAGTTTTTAGGTGGTGTTTTTTCTATTTGACGAAGTATAGAGCTCAGAGCCTACAAGCCAAAGAAATATGTCACTTCTCTGGAATGCTATGTATGTACATGCATGTGTGTGTGAGAGGGGTGGGGTGGAAGCAGCTGATTTGGATGAATTTTGTATTAGTTGCACCCTTGTGTACCGTGTATGATTGCGATTTATGTTATGTTGTGTGTGTGTGTGTGTGTGTGTGTGTGTGTGTGTGTGTGTGTGTGTGTGTGTGTGTGTGTGTGTGTGGTGTTTTTTTTTGTATGCAACTTGCTTTTTGATCACTTGTCATATTATGATTTTATATGATATTTTTTAGAGTAAATCACTGATTGCTGTGTGTAATGTGATCATGTTATGTTTTAGTGACTTTGCTGCGCATGCACTATGCAAAGGAAGTTTGTTATAATTACTATATAACTTGATTTTTTATGTGTTTATTTTGCTTGTGTGCGTTGCGCGGTGTATTTGTTTCTTTCCTTTTTCTTCCCTTTTTGTTGTACCTGTGGTATGTGTATGCAACTTGCAATATATTGTTAACTTGTCACTTATTTGATTTTAGGATGAATAATGGGATTGTTCATAATTATGTGGATAAATGGTGTGATTGTTAGTATCATTAGTTTGTAAAGCGCTAAGAGTAGATTTTTTCTATTATTTTTATTATTATTATTATTATTATTATTATTATTATTATTATTATTATTATTATTATTATTATTATTATTATTATTATTATTATTATTATTAGTAGTAGTAGTATTATTATTAGTAGTATTATTATTAGTATTATTATTATTATCATTATTATTACTGCAATCAATATAATAAGTTTATGACTATTAATAAATTAAATAATATCTTCAGAACTTACCATTTACTGATTTTGAGTCCACTTACATTTTCTGAAATGCGTGTGTTTGAGTTTCACATACACTTTTTAACTGAGAGATCGTGAGCAGTGTTAAAAAGTCATACCTTGTTTAGTCAACAACCATGTTTAACCCCGAATCTCGAGCCTACGAGTAGCGGCATTACACGGGCACGCCGTTTATGTGCGGCTTTTGTCGATTTGTTGAAAGCATGTGTATGTTTAAATCGATAAGAACGCATGACTTTTTGGCCCGTTTTCAATCCGCGTACCATGCTCATCATTTCACCGAAACAGCTCTGCTCCGTGTTCTAAATGATCTTCTCGTTGCTTCTGATGATTCCAAAGTTTCTCTTCTTACTCTGTTGGACTTGAGTGCCGCGTTCGACACAATAGACCATGGAATTCTTCTCACCCGTCTTAGAAACGTTTTTGGCATTGAGAACTCAGCACTCTCTTTCCTGCATTCATATCTCTCAGAACATAGACAGACTGTTTCGATCTCGGGTTTTGCTTCTGATCCTACACCTCTCAAGTACGGAGTCCCTCAGGGCTCTGTTCTGGGTCCTCTGCTGTTTCTACTGTACACTCAACCACTCTCCATTGCAATTGATAGTCATTCAGTCTCTCACATTGAATTTGCTGATGATACCCAGCTCTACAACTCCTCCCATCCCAGTCAAATCCACTCTCATCATTCTACAAGCGAACACTGTATCTCTGACGTGAAACGGCGGATGACCCTGAACAAGATCCAACTCAATGACTCAAAAACTGAAGCACTCCTGGTGGGCGGCGGAGGCGAATCGGATCAGGCCCTCAAACTAACCATTAGTCACAGTGACATCGTCTTCTCTCAGTCTGTTAGAAATTTAGGCGTCATGTTTGACGACGATTTGTCAATGAGAGCTCAAGTCAACAAAGTCTGTCAGCTTGCATATTATGAGTTAAGGAAAATTAGTACCATTCGTCATTATCTTTCTCAGCAGGCCATCAAAACGCTCATCACATCACTTGTTCTGTCTCGTCTCGACTATGGAAACTCTCTTCTCGCAGGCATCCCTGACACTCTGCTTAACAAACTCCAGAAAGTTCAGAGTTGTGCTGCTAGGCTAGTTTTTTGATGTCCCAAGCGTACCCATGTCTCTCCACTCCTACATACACTTCACTGGCTCCCCATCTCTCAGAGGATAGATTATAAACTTGCTACTTTGTGCTTCAAGGCCATCAACAACACCGCACCACACGCTCTTACAGAAATTCTTACAGTCTACACGCCCTGCAGATCTCTACGCTCAGCTGCTGGCTCTAGAATACTTAAGGTCCCCCACCGTAACAAGAAAACTCAAGGACAGTGTGTCTTCTCCTATATTGGACCTGTAATCTGGAATAGTCTCCCTCTCTCAGTCCGTCATTCTGACACTCTGCCCCAGTTCAAAAGTGCTCTAAAGACCCACCTCTTCCGATCCGCCATTTCCGCTGAGCTGCTTCGCCTTACTTGACCTTGCTTTCAAGTGCTGTGTATATTGTATAGTTTGTTCTATTGGATTTTAGTTTTTGTTTTTGTTTTGTTTATGTGTGAAGTGTGTGAGTTTTTGTAGGAATGTGGTGTTGAGCGGTTGTTTGAGTGTTGATTCTTTGGACTGTAAACGCCATGAGCTTGCCTGTCAAGGGAAAGTATGTGCGTAAATAAAATATATTATTATTATTATTATCAGCTCTCTCGGACTTTGATTACTTCGAAAAGTGTTCAAGTCCATTCACTTTCAGATATTTCATTGGGACTCGTTAGTAACCACTTCAAAGATGAACACTACGTAAGCTTTTGATGCGTGATAAAGACATTCACAATAGCTATGTGCGTTGGCTTTCAGCATACCACTTCAAAAGGTAATACTAACAGTCATACAGGCGTGTGATGATGACAGTCCACTTTAGTTTTACGTAAATGCAAGTGTTATTCACGTATGACATGAAAGCTAACCATCCCATCCCCCAACAAACAAAACACAAGCAAACAAACAAACAAAAAATGAGGCATAGTTCCTCTGTGTTTAGCATTTGAAAAAAAAAACTCATGTTATCGTTTATGCCATAATTTACTACGAAGTCCATGTTCTACAAGCATAGGCTCTTTTTTCAGTTCACTTATAAATGTCAAGGACAGAGCAATAAATATGCGCTACAACAGTGTATCTGTATGAAGCAGTCAACAGTTCAAGACACATATTTGCTGTGGTGAGGTGAACAAGTCTGCAAAACACAAAAGTAACGCAGAACCTAAGGTCTTGTCCAAAGACTGGAGTGGCCCGAACAAACGCACGCCGTACACTTCTACAGAACTGCATGCCAGAAAATATTTTCCTGGGCTTTTTAGTGGCACTTGACTGTACGTAATATTCGAATATACGTCGACCCTCTTCAGAAGATTTCTCCTTTACCTCATTTCTTCTCCATTATCAAAGCCCCGTGGACATACGCATGGCTCCATTCTATAGCCCCTGAAGGGCAGGAAACACACACTAGCCACACATACTGAAAAACCGCAGACTGTCCACTCTCCACAACGGAGAGTCGTGCGATACTGCACGCTTGCACGGATACTCTATTCAGCTGTTTTCCCTGCCTTTGTCCATGTTTCCCATCTTGTTCCGTGACTGATCCCTAATCCACTGGGTAACAAGCACCACGTTCCAAAAAAATATTCTAACTAGTTTCTTTTAAGTGTGTATACTCCATAATTACATTTGCTTGTCTTACCTGTGCTGGACGAGAAATATAATCAGTTTTAAACGCAATGCATTAATGAATAGAAAGCTCCACAGCCAGGGGTTCCAGATGACGACGGGGGCATGGAGTGCCTCCAGTTGTATGTACATGTAGTTCTCTCTGTAACCGTGCATGAGAAAACAAGGCTAAATTAAGAAAAATTACAACAAGACACATTTTAACTACAATATTATCTATTCATGCATATTCCAGAAAAACAATTCTTATTAAAAATCGTAAATTTTTTGGTGACGTAAATATCACGAAAATTAATGCATTTTTAATTTTACTCCGCGTTTTCTCGAAACAGTTTTTCGCACTATGCCTTGTTTCTCGTGTACGGTCAAATGTCTGCCAAAACTCCTCACACCCTTATGCGAAAGTATGTGCGCTATCTAAGCAATGGATGAAGACAAAGGAGCTTTACTCGGCTGGACCAGTATCATGTATTTCTGCATACGACTCCTCGCAGCTACCCTATGATCAGAAATTGTTGTGAGCAGCTGGCCTCAGCCTATAAGGCACATCCTCCCATTCACTCTTGCTAAGGCATGTTTACAAAATGTATGTGAAATGTGCCGCATCAGAGGCAAGAAACGTGATCGATCTAAATTTTCCTTTTTCAAATGCCATGCTCACCCTTGGCTTCCGAAAGATCATTTTTAAAATGGAGGTCATAAGTAGGAATTCTCGTTACATGGGTGCTTTCTCTGTACATTCTTGATGTGAAAAACGATTTTTAACTTAATTTTAACATTCGACCCAAATTTGTCTTCAGTGGTGCCATGTCTCCCTTGAAAACAGTGAAAAAACCTGTGAGGGACAGAGAGAGGTAAAAGGCAGATTTACCTCATCAGCTGAAGGCTATGGTCAGGAATACTACGGGACCTCTTCCATAATAGACGGCGCCAGGCAGCACTAAGCGTCACCGGGAAACATCGAGATGAATTCAAAGCGTATACATTTATCTTCATTCATTTTCAAACTATACGGTTTCTCCGACTTTTTATGATATACAAAGTTTGCTTTGAGTGCTCATATGGGCAACGACATTATTTTGACATGATGACATCTTGGGCAGTAGTATATCGCCAAACGTGAAAATGTATAGATGTACATGTATATACATATACATACAAGTACATCATTTTCATGTCCTTGTCCTGTGGTACTGCCGGGGCTCTAGTACAATGCTTACGGCACTCACTTGCTAGCACACGACTGTGTGAGCCTTGCTTTCACGTCTACGACGCGCCAAAACAAAATAAAACTAAGAGTCACTAAAGGAGCTTCCCATCCATTACGTCTATGATAAACTGTAGAGATCACTAGTTCATGGCACCCCACATACCAGTGCTCTTCCCTCGTGTCTGGCATGAGTGCATGTGCAGTCAGCTCCGCAGCCTGTGCTCGCTTGCGTTAACCATGTCTTTTGACAAGCGGAGAGAGGCGAGCATGTTTCGGGGTTTGAAGATGTGCGAGGCGCGGTGGCGTGGTTCTATCCTGGGACGGGAGGAATCTGGGACAACACATGATATACATGTATAAATGTGGCGGCCTTCCAAGCTGCCCGATGCTAGATGTGCTTCTTCAAGCAAGGTGCTTAATTCGTATTGCCTCTTCCCACAAAGGAGCAAAGCCGGGTAGCCGTGACAGCAGTGGTGGCATACTTGTATGGAGTGGCTTGCCTACACGGGCTTGGACTGCTGCTCAAGGTGAGCGTCTTGCTTGTCACCGTGTTTGTCGTCAGGTGCAAGCAAAGGATAATTCAAACAAGGTGCAGTGTCCAGCGGTCTGATATCCTGATTCAAGTGATAGGTCACTGCATAAAACAATAGAATAATACTTTGCAATATCTCAAACCTTTTACGTTTTTCATGCCAGTCGGTCAATCGATGCGTGATACCGATGGAAATTACACGAAAACCATCAAATCTAAGAAATCACTCGAAAACGAAGCGACAAAATATGCATGCACGCACGCCATAATACTGTTCGTAAAGAGATGATGATTGTGTAAACTCTTCAAAAAGATTCACTTTTAAATATTGCAAATAAAAGTGTTACTGACTTTTCGGTGTGGGGTTGGAGGTGGGGGTGATAAATAAACATGTCATATAAACTAAGAGCAGATTAAAAAACAAAATATATAACAAAATATCCTCACAATTCGCTCTCCTGTGCACAACACTGCAAACTTTCTTAACCGACGCAGATTTGATCATTACATCGTTGCAGCAGGACATATGTACAGGTCGGGCCGATACTGCATTTCAAGTTCATCATCACTACAAAGGATTTTCTCTAAAAACATTCATGCACTTACACAGGTGCGCACGAAAAAGTTAATAAGTACACACATGCGTGCACGTAATCAAACTTATACGCAAACACGCACATATCAACATCCACTCCCATGCACAAAAGCACGCACACATGCAAACGCACAAGGTCCGCTCGGAGAGCCCATGCAGGGCAGACAAACAAACCTCGGGGAAATACAGACACTGACATACAAATACGGATACAAGTTCATATTCACCCTCGCGCCCGGACCCTCAAACGCGCTCTCTCCCACACGCGCGCGCGCGCACACGCATGCACGAACGCGCGCGCGCACACACACACACAAATACAACATCGATGCATGTTTGGAGTAGTCAATGGCATGGACTCATGTTTGTTCATGTATCCGTCACGCAACGAAGCCTCACCCCAAAGCAGCTGGCAGGCGTAGGGACGACAGCTCTGAGTGCTTCACTCGCATCTCAGCCAACGCCTCAAAGTGCTCCAGTCGTTCGCCATTCTCACTGGGACAGAAACGTAAGATCTTCTACACATTTACCTCTTTTGTTTCGATAGGATGGAAGGATGGAGTTCTATGGCCTATCAGCTTTTGTAGGCTATTCCAGACCATTAATCACGAAAAACATTAAAGATCAAGTCAAATCAGGATTTCCCTTGTTACTGGCCTCTTAAGAAACGCGTAGGGAGACGCGGTGGGTCAATACTTACCTCCAACCCACAGGGGGACCTGTTATGACAGGAAATCCCAGTTCACTTCATTATGATAAAACACAAATGATACTTTTTGTTTTGCAAATCTTTTCACTTCTAGAAAAGTGTTTTAGTGGGAAGAGGGAGGGCATTAGGAATGGGTGGCTGAAAGATAAAGGGGTAAATTTCAACAGCATGAGTCTCTAGGCAAACCTCTTTGTAGCATCAACCTTCCATTAATTCGGTGCTTCACAATCCTCCCTCCCTCCCTCCCTCCCTCCCTCCCTCCCTCCCTCCCTCCCTCCCTCCCTCCCTCTCTCTCTCTCTCTCTCTCGTTCTCTCTCTCCGTACCTGTACAAGCAGGCAGTTGAAGGCGGCAGACAAGAAGCAGGGGGCGGGGCCGTCACCTGCTCATGGTGACGTCACGCGTGCGCGGCACGCGCTGCCAGCCAATGCGTGGCTTGGCGTTACGTCACCAAGGGCTGGCCCAAGGGGTGGAAGCTGGCGTGCTGCCTGCCCCTCACCTCTCCCATCCCCCAGTCCCCACCCCTAACTCCTCACGCCAACTCTCATTGCACCGCATTTACAGGCAGGCACGCAGGACAGTCTAGGCTTGCGCTGACGGCGGGCCAACACCTCGTGCAGTGCAGAGACGTGAGCGGCATACTTCAAAGGCCACCGCTGCCCACTCTCACACTCCTGCCTCTCGCCATCTGCCACAGCCCCCACCTTCACATTAACGTCACAAGTCTCAGCATCAATGTTATCGTGGCGCGAAAGGACATGACACACTGGGGTTGGGACAGGGACAAATGGACAGGTCTCTTACTGCCAGGCCAGTGGAACCCCGAGGTCAGTGGACGATGGTTATCACAGCAAGGCGACCTGGTCACTATCTCTTTTGAGAGAGACGCGGTGACGTCAGATTCCGTCAGAGCCCAGGTGAGCGTGCTGGGGGCGAAGAGTCTGGGAGCCACTTAGCGGTGGTCAGCCCTCGCCAGTGGCGGCCCCTGCCCAGAGCTGCCAGCTGACTGCAGTAGACGCACAGCATAGACGTCCGCTCAGCGGCTCTTCGCAGTCAACTGTGTCAACAACGGCCAGTCAACTCGGACCGGCAATTGTCCAATATGGGCATTCAGCAGCAGACATCAAGACGTAAGTGACCCAGCCACACCGGTCAGTAGTCAACGGTAACAAGCACGGAAAGCGAGCTCCGTGGTGAAAAGACGACTTCATTCCAAACGTCGGATTGTGGTGAGAGAGGCAACGCTGGAACAGTAGCAACAAAGACCCTCGGACCGCTGGCGACTCAGGGCATGTAACAGTGTTTAAAGTAAGCATGTAACAGTGTCAAAAGAGAGCACGCAACAGTGTCAAAAGAGAGCACGCAACAGTGTCTAAAGTGAGAACTAAGGCCAAAGCGCGAACGCTGGGGCGAGGGACACGGACATCTTAGCAGCTGCCACAGTAACGAGTGGACAGATGAAGTGGGGCCTGGATTGAGACTGGCGGTATCAGGGAGGGAGGCACAGCGTCAGTCCTGCACACACCTGCACGTCTGTGTCCGCCCAAGGGGGCACACGGCTTCTTCCACCCAGCCACACTGAAGGAAACTTCCCTCCAGCACTATCAGGTGGGTCTCTCTCTCTCTCTCTCTCTCTCTCTCTCTCTCTCTCTCTCTCTCTCTCTCTCTCTCTCTCTCTCTCTCTCTCTCTCTCTCTCTCTCTCTCTCTCTCTCTCCAGAAATCTTCTTATATCACTACGGATTTGTAAAATTTACGGTGCATGTGTTGATTTAAATTCCTTACTGACAATGCCGAATCAAAAGTCGGTGCTGGACTTAATCCATCTCACTTGCTGTGCTTGGATGCCCACATTACGATCCGGTGCGTCCTTTCATTGGCACCAAGTAACACAATGTCGAGAAAGCAACTCCACGCCACCTGAGCAACTTCCGCCAGTTTTGACAAATGGAAGAAAATTATTCAATCAACTAATCCCTTCAAGCAAAAACGAAATAATTGTCCCTCCCTCTAGGGGCAGCACAGATCGAGTGCAAACCGAGATCTTTGTAAAGTTTTGTACAGGAGAAATAAATTCTGGAGAGCGCAGAGCCGCTACAATTACAAACCGCGACAACAGGCCTGTGGGGAATGCGGGAACACGTTATCTCTGTACCAATCGGAATTATCATTTTTCAAAAAAGAAAAGAAGGCCTTCATGACATACAAACCTTGCGAGAGCGGCACGCATAACTCGTGCCGCAGTTTCGTTCTTCAGCTCCGCTTACCACCAGAGACGTAGGAGCCATGGCAGACAGTGGAGGGTAGTTGTGTGCAAGTGCCGTCCTCCTTAAGTCAAGTCACACACTGCAGTTCATTACTCCCTGAAGTCAGGACACACGTTCTGCAGTCACTGGTCTCTCTGACGTCAGGCAACACATTGCAGTCCACTGGGTCCCCTGAAGTCAGGCCCACATGCAGATCAATGCTTCCTAGAGGTCAGACGCACAAACACAGTTAAAATGCGCCCTGTGAAGTCGGCGACACATACAGTACACATATGCTTCCCTGACGTCAGGGCAGGCAACCACATGCAGTCACTGCTGTCCTAAAGAAGTCAGGCAAAACGACGAGGCAGGTCATGTCATCTGCTTCCTAAAGTCATGCACAACATGCAGTCCAATGGTCCCAGAAGTCCAGGCACAACCCACAGTCCAATGGTCCCCTGAAGTCACAGCCGCCCCCCCCCCCCTATCCAGGGTTTCGATCCGCCCCCCCCCCCACCCCCCGCCAGCCCCACCGGTAAAGACGGAGCCCCCGCCCCCCCGCCCCCCCCGGCCCCCCACACAAACCATACAGTCACTGCTTCCTGAAGTCAGGCACACATATAGTCAATTCTTCCTGAAGTCAGGCACACATGCAGTCAATGGTCCCTGAAGTCAGGCACACATACAGTCAATGCTCCCTGAAGTCAGGCACACATGCAGTCAATGCTCCCTGAAGTCAGGCACACATGCAGTCACTGCTTCCTGAAGTCAGGCACAAATGCAGTCAATGGTCCCTGAAGTCAGGCACAAACACAGTTAATGGTCCCTGAAGTCAGGCACACATGCAGTCACTGCTTCCTGAAGTCAGGCACACATATAGTCAATTCTTCCTGAAGTCAGGCACACATGCAGTCAATGGTCCCTGAAGTCAGGCACACATACAGTCAATGCTCCCTGAAGTCAGGCACACGTTGCAGTCACTGGTCTCTGACGTCAGGCACACATACAGTCAATGGTCCCTGAAGTCAGGCACACATACAGTCAATGGTCCCTGAAGTCAGGCACACATACAGTCAATGGTCCCTGAAGTCAGGCACACATACAGTCAATGGTCCCTGAAGTCAGACACACATATAGTCAATGCTTCCTGAAGTCAGGCACACATGCAGTCAATGGTCCCTGAAGTCAGGCACACATACAGTCAATGCTCCCTGAAGTCAGGCACAAACACAGTCACTGCTTCCTGAAGTCAGGCACACGTTGCAGTCACTGATCCCTGAAGTCAGGCACACATGCAGTCAATGGTCCCTGAAGTCAGGCACACATGCAGTCAATGGTCCCTGAAGTCAGGCGCACATGCAGTCAATGGTCCCTGAAGTCAGGCACACATGCAGTCACTGCTTCCTGAAGTCAGGCACACATGCAGTCAATGCTTCCTGAAGTCAGGCACACATACAGTCAATGGTCCCTGAAGTCAGGCACACATACAGTCAATGGTCCCTGAAGTCAGGCACAAATACAGTCAATGCTTCCTGAAGTCATGCACACATGCAGTCAATGGTCCCTGAAGTCAGTTACAAGCAGCGTCAATGG
>JAWQFJ010032756.1:0-19604 GCA_034096865.1 Theodoxus fluviatilis
ATTAGACATATAACGCAATGCTTTTCTTCCCCTGTATTTTGAGATTCCTTATCGCCTTAAAAACAGACACTGTGTCTTTACTACTTCTTGTTCCTCTACTAACTTTCTGATGAGTATTCGAGGGCCATACATAGACCTACAGCAAGACAAGTTCTCCCGCTTTTGTCTTAATCTGCTGAGAACATTGTGTCCTTGCCAGCTCTTCTTCCTTATTGTTATCCGCTCAAATGGTCGTGAGGTCTGCACATTTCTTTATCTCTACTTGTCGCCCTGCATGTCGTCAAAATCTTTAGCTACGCGGATTGGTTCATGACCTGTTTCTTTGTGATTGAGTTTGCGTTCTTGATGTGTTAACTGGTCGATGTATGTGGTACCACTGTGTCTCGTAAAGTTCTGATCAAGATAATTTAGCAGCGTGAGTACAGGCATTTGGCAGAACCTGTGCAGTTGAGAACTCGCATCGTGGACGAAGTATGTCGCCTGGCTTGTCGGTCGTCTTTGCGCGTCTTGCTCATCCTGTACTGCTCACATCTGCCTTGGTATTTTGGCTCTCGCTTATTATTTGTGTGTTATTGTTAGTGTTAGCTTAGTGTGTGTGTGTGTGTGTGGGTAGTGTGTGTGTGGTGTGCTGTTTGTTTGTGTTTTTGTGTGTGTGTTGTGTCGTGTGTGGTGTGTGTGTGGCTGTGGTGTGTGTGTGAGTGAGAGACGAGTGTGTGTGTGAGTGAGTGTGTTTATATGTGTGTGTGGTATTGTGGTGTGTGGTTGTGTGTGTGTGATGTATTGTGTTTAATGTGGTGCGGTGCGGTTTGCGGCCGGTGTGTGTTTGGTAATGCGCCGAGCGGTAATGTAATGTGGCGCTAGCCAGCGCATCGTCTGCGAGATTAAACGTTTACGTGTGTGTGTGGCGTTGTGTGGTGTGGTGGTGTGTGGTGTTGATGGTTGTTGTGTGTGTGTGTAGTGTAGTTGTGATGTTGGTGCTTGATTTGTGTGTTTGTGGGGGGTGCGTTTTAGAGAATGTGCTGTGTTTTCTGACGTGTAGTAATTGTTGTTATGTCTGTGTAACTTTGTTTGCATGTGTATGTCTGCATGTGGTTGTTCTGTCTGGTCTTGTTGGTTCTTTGTCCTTGATGGTTTCATGGGTTCATGATCTCCTTGCCTCGTGGTCTGACCGATCATCTTGCGTTTGCCTGTCTTCTCTATCTCTGTTTCCTCCTGCTGGCTGTCTCATGTGCTTGTCTGTCATTTCCCTGTCTGGTTGGTTGTGTGGTGCCATGTCTGTCTGTGTCTGTCTCTGTCTAGTCGGATACTGTCTAATACCCCCTACTAACTTCATCAGGCGGGTGTAATATGTCTTTTAACCACATACATCACATACACTAATACATGGGTTTCTCTTCCTCTCTATTGAACCCGCAAAGGCCCCAATGACTTCCTCATTTTGTGGACTCGGCCGGCGTTGCTTGCTGGTTCCCACAGAGAGACGGCAATATGTTTAAATAAGTAGAGCATAAAACAACTGAAAGACACACAGCTTGACATGTGTTTGTATTCATTTGTGGGGGGGGGGGGGGGCTGTAGGGGAGTCATGTGTGGGGTGGAAGGTCATTCTGTTTGAAGTGAAGGTTTGATTGTTAATGACCCATGTTTTTCAAAATTGACCCATCATTTTGCCTGGCCATGGGTCATTGGGCCCATGAAGTCTGAAAACAATCTGAAGCACTGGTTCTTGGTTCTGTTCCAAGTCCTCCGCAGTAGAAACATTTTTGGAGTTAGCTGCAGTGGCAGGGTGCCCACAGCTGCAATCATCGAGAGATTTTTGGCTCCATAGAAAATTGGCAAACCACTGAAAGACAGTTGATTGCGAAAGAGTGGAATCCCCAAATGCCCCATCTAAGCACTCAGAGCTCTGTGCTTGGGTTATGCCAGCTTTGAAATCAGTTGAAATCACTGCACTAAAGTGCATATGATTAAAACTAAATAAAAGTTTATTGTTCTCCAAAATTGAGGGTGGTCAATATCAAACTGATAGGGACAGTCAGTTACTCCCCAAGGTACTGGGTATTGGAAGGAGAGAGAGCATTAAGACTAATTTGGTTTCAGCCACTCGGAATACATACTGCATGGTTGCAAAACTCAATATGCATGCATACATCCACGTAAATGTATTGCAGATGAACACTGCACACCCAGCATGTGCATACTATGAGTGAAGTATTTGCTACATTACCAAAGCTAGACTTCATAATTGTGTTGTGTGCTGCCAAAGCCAGAAAAGGTATGTGTATTGTGGTTGCTGTATTGCAGAAGACGAGTGGTTCATATGTGAGGTGAAATGCCATGCTTTGCTTGGTTACAGTGGACATGCGGTGGTACCGAGGTGTGGTCGAGGAGGTCAGGGAGGACGGCTGCTTCGTGAGGTTCATCGACTATGGCAACTCGGAAGTGGTTCCCATGGCTGACCTTAGACCTCTGACCCCTGAACTGCTGAACCGTCGTAAATGTGCCTTCAAAGTTGCAGTTCATGGTATGTGTAGTGTGTTGATAATTTGGCTTGACTTGTGGCTGTAGGCATGGTCATATGAGTGTTACTTTGTTATTACAGTAAAACCTCAATTTTGTAACTTTCAATGAATCCACTAAGCCAGGTCTTGAATTGGAGGGAATCCTATAATGGTGGTAAGAAAATTCATGGTTTTCACAGCTATGAATGATCATGTACTACAAAATGCAAGCGTATATGACCTCATCTCCAAAGATGGCATCAGTGGTGTCTTATGGGCACAAACGTCAAAACTTAGAGACTAGTTTAGAACTCTGTTTATGTCATAAAAGCTTTCCTGTTGAACCTTGATATCCTATACAATGAAGATAGTTGATGTAATATTTTGCTTAGTGCCAACTTTAGAAACCAGTGATGGTAGTTCAGTAGATGGTAGTTCAGTAGATGGTAGTTCAGTAGATGGTAGTTCAGTAGATGGTAGTTCAGTAGATGGTAGTTCAGTAGATGGTAGTTCAGTAGATGGTAGTTCAGTAGATGGTAGTTCAGTAGATGGTAGTTCAGTAGATGGTAGTTCAGTAGATGGTAGTTCAGTAGATGGTAGTTCAGTAGATGGTAGTTCAGTAGATGGTAGTTCAGTAGATGGTAGTTCAGTAGATGGTAGTTCAGTAGATGGTAGTTCAGTAGATGGTAGTTCAGTAGATGGTAGTTCAGTAGATGGTAGTTCAGTAGATGGTAGTTCAGTAGATGGTAGTTCAGTAGATGGTAGTTCAGTAGATGGTAGTTCAGTAGATGGTAGTTCAGTAGATGGTAGTTTGGTCTGGCATTACTGATGACACGCTGTGCAGCACTCTTGCAAATAACTTCAGAACCCAAACTTCTGAGTTATTTTATATGCGTATAGCATTATTTGAAAAATCCAGAGTAACAAAGGATTTTTTACAATTTATTCATATCAACCAACCAACCATTTGCAGACCTGCCAACCCACCATCATGCCAAAGAGTAGCATCCAGAGCTATTTGGAGTAGCATTGAAGAAATAGGCGTAGCGGAGGTTTGGGGGGGGGGGGGGGGGAGAAGGCGGCGCTATAAGCTGAACCAGCGGCGTGAAAGCGCGGGGGGGGGGGATAAGGCTGTGAAGGCGGCGCGATAAGCTGAAGCGGGGGGGGGGGGGATAAGGCTGTGAAGGCAGCGTGATAGGGGGGGGGGGGGGGGAGATTCTCCATCACGGTCAAAAGTTCAAGCACGCGGGAAAAGCGTAGTTTTTACGGACGAGCGTAGCAGCGTAGCCAGCATGTCGAAAGCGTAGCACTTGGCAGGTCTGCATTTGTGACAATAGTGAAATAGACTCGTTAACATCACGTTTATAGCTCAATCAGTCAACCTTGGCCAATCTCCCTCCTACTCTTGGTATTTGTGACTCCTTTTTCACGAAATAAGTCTTAACTCGCACACAGCATAAACGCAGGAGAGGCTGACAAAGGTGACAATGGTGAATTTTGTGCATTATGATGTTTTTGACACAATTGAATCCTATACACACTTAATTTTGAAAATTGAATGTTGGAAAAAAAACACCTAAAATTGCACTTTATTGCACCTACCCATTAGCAGAAAAAGATTTGCTTTGTCTTATCCCATTCGCCAGTCGTTTTTATCTGGTAACTTTAAATGGATGCCATGATGTTATATAGGGAAAGAAGTAGATTTTCTCTACCAACCTGCCTAATTTTGAGCTGATGCATGCAATTAAAAGGCCTGTTGCTAAGGAAAAACTGGGTAAAGTTGTTCAATCTTTGACTGTTTTTTCTAAATAGCCGTCAGCACACCACCTTCCTTTGATTGAACGTAACTTGAACAGTTTTTGGGCTAGAAGTTTGATTTTTTTAAATGTCAAATGAAAGATACATTTTTGCAGATTTAAAAAATATAAATAATCTCAAAATGTCACTTTCGCGAGTTAAGACTCAAATTTGTGAAAATGGGTCGCATAAATGCAAACTGAGATGAAGTGGGGATGGGATATGCAGCACTTGAGAAAGAGATTAGAAGTTCGCCAGCAATTAGAACGTTTTCCCTCCATACTGACCAGTAGACAACTCATAGGTAGATGACCTTTTCACCCCGAAAAAAGATTTGCCAAAATCTTCCCCACCCACGTGGCACCCACATAAGCCAATGAAATGGCTTCATCCATAGCGCCATGGCCAGTGAAAGGGGAGGCAACTTTCGCCACTTCCTGCACATGCGCCTAGATACTGTGTCCAGCCACGGGCCCCTCACTTTCGACTTTTTCACTGGGGCGCTTGGGTGTGCTCTGGCTCTCTCTCCCTCAAGTCTGCACTTTGTGCGCTGTTACTGTTTTTTCTCAGGCTTCTGCTTCGCTCCATGTCAACGTCGCGGGCGCTCAGGTTGCACAGGGCAATGTATCGGTTGTGAATGACCAGGTGGATGGTCTTTCTGTGCCTGTGGGTACTGTTACCAGGGGTAGTCGGCCTGGCTCGGAGCTTGACGGGTTTGGTCAGGCCCTTTTAGCTGCATCTTCTCGTGCTCCTCTTCCTTCCAGACGTACTGCTCATCGTTCTCTTCCGTCCAGTACACCGTTGGGTGCTAGCTCCGTTGTGAGGCAAACTGCTTGCTCTTTTGAAGAGACGGACCGTGTTGCTACTATCACTCACGGTTTGAAGAGGCGCGATATCTCTCACATGTCTGTTTCCCTGGCGTTGCGTCATCATCGGGAAAGCACGAATAGGAATTATAATGCAAAATGGTCAGTCTAGGTGCAGTTCTGCAAGGCTCGGCGTCACCCAGTTGACCCTCTCTGGCCTTCGGTGCGCCACATGGCGGATTTTATCTCGCATCTGTTCCACACTGGTTCTCTTTCCTACGCCTCCCTCTGTAACTACCGCTCGGCGGTCACCAACACTATCAAGGCTACGCGTGGCATTGATGTGTCTTTCTTTTATCAGAGGATCCCACTTTTAAGCAAGTGTTAGATGGGATTAACAGACCTGTTTACCCTTCCGCAATTTGCGGAAATCTTCTGATTTTGAGTCCGAGTCTCCGCTTTTACGGACGATCTTCCGGCCGATATTTCGCTGAAAAAATCGAAATCTTCCTCTTGAAGATCAAAACCTTCCGCATTTTTCTGGTTATTTATCAAATCTTCCTCATAAGGGTTTTTGGGGGTAAACAGGTCTGGATTAAGAACGAGTTTCCTCGTCGTCAGATTTCTCCCCCGCTGTGGGACGTTTTTCTGATTTCTGATTTTCTTTTCAGTGCGGAATTTGAATCTTTAGAGTCCTGTTCTTTCAAGCGTCTTACTCAAAAGACGGTCTTTTTAGTCATGCTTGTGCGCGTCGCGTCAGTGACGTTCACGCTCTGAGTGGTCTTCCGTCGGCCATTGAGTTCTCTGACAGGGATTCTTCCTGCATCCTCTCGTTTCTGCCGGAGTTTCGTTGCAAGAATCAGAGTGCTATTTCTGACTGTCAGAGTGTTTAGATTAAGGGTCTCTCTTGTATCGTCGATTCGAACAGCCTGACTGTCTCAACTGTCCGGTCCGTGCACTGAAGGTTTACCTGGCTAGAACTCAGTCTCGTCGTTTCCGCCGACATATACTGTTTCTTCCATTGAAACTTGGGCACGGGGAGATATCGAAGACATCCATTTCCTGCTGGATTCGTTGGCTGATCTCGGACGTGTATCAGAATGCGCTGCTGGTTCCTCCGGCTGGTGCTTCCAGGACTCATGAGATTCGCAAGGTGGCGACCTCTGTGGCTTTTGCCAAGAATGTATCGCTGTCTCATCTCATGAGGGTGGCGTTCTGCCGCAGTGAATGCGTCTTCACACACCACTACCTGCGGGACGTTCGCGTTCGTCGCCTGGATGACACCTATGGCATTAACAAGTTGGTGGTGGCGGGTGCGGCTGTTCACCTTTGAGGGTGAGTAGTCAGCAGTTCTTTTGCGTGGATGCACATCCCGCCGCCCGCTTGGGGAAATCTACCTATGAGTTGTCTACTGGTCAGTATGGAGGGAAAACTTTAAGAAATTTAAACTAATTTATATGTTTTCCTGACATACTTACCAGTAGACAACATTAATTTCCCACCCACCTCCCCATTTTTGCGCATCTTCACGAGTTCTCGGTGTGTTGTCGAAAGTGAGGGGCACGTGGCTGAACACAGTATCTAGGCGCATGTGCAGGAAGTGGCGAGAGTTGCCTCCCCTTTCACTGGCCATGGCGCTATGGATGAAGCCATTTCATTGGCTTATGTGGGTGGGGAAGATTTTGGCAAATCTTTTTCGGGGTGAAAAGGTCATCTACCTATGAGTTGTCTACTGGTAAGTATGTCAGGAAAACATAGAAATTATTTTAAATTTCTTAAAATTGCTCTGTTGTTGATGTTGACAGAGCCAATAGAGGCAGGGTAGGGATGCTGTTGTGGGAGAGGCCACTCTTATCAGCTGTGCTGGGGGGCTTGCAGGATTGGTTACATGTGCAGATGAGTCAATTTTACACATGGTTAAGTGTGCGGTCAGGCATGAGTGTGTGTATGCGCGTGCGCGCGCACACACACACACAGAGGGAGAGAGAGGTAAAGGCCTCCCTCCTCCCATGTGGAGACATTTCTGGCAACTATCCCATTTCCATTGGAAATGTCGCACTTGCAAGTGGCAAAAAATGTTTTGGGCATGCTCAGACGTGGCAATGTCCTGGCAACTATCCCATTTCCATAGGAAATGTCGCACTTGCAAGTGGCTAAAAATGTTTTGGGCAGGCTCAGACGTGGCAATGTCCTGGCAACTATCCTGTTTCCATAGGAAATGTCACACTTGCAAGTGGCAAAAAAATTGTTTTGGGCATGCTCTAACGTGGCAGTGTTCTGGCAATCCCCTTTCCATAGGAAATGTCACACTTGCAAGTAGCTAAAGCAGTGTTCTGTGAAATGTCTGCCCAATTGAAACATGTACAACTTTTCATGTCCATTGGACACTTCCTTGGGCACTCCCCCTGTGGGTTCGGGGTAAGAATTGACCCATTGCGTCTTCTTATGCGATTTGTAAGAGGCAAATTGAAATTACTAGGGACACCGTGACTTCATTTGCATTTACTCTAAACTGTTCTGTTCTAGTGATTTTCATGCTTAATCTGGCCTTACATTGCCTTCAAAGGCTGATAGTCCATAAAACTCCAACCATCCATCCACTCCCTTGGACACTTCCTCTAACAGCCAATTAGATGGGTCCTTGCCTATGGTATGGTGGTAAAGAAATGACCAACAGAGTCCAATGGTGGCCTCGCCATGCACGATTAAAATTTTCTGTGGCTTCTGCTACTTCATTTGTCAGTGGTAGGATTCCGTGGTGGCTGAATATGAATTTCTTGTACACTTTTTCATCACTGTATCTTTCTAATGTTCTTATTGCGAAAACCTTTTGTCGTCGCGAGGAGTGCAACTGACTCGATTGAGTTCAAAGCTCATGTTGAATGTCTGGGTGGAGAGAGGAGTTACTAACTGATCTAGAATGCAATTTCACATCATAGAGCGTTTTATTCATGTTGTTTATGGGGAACTGGTTGTTTGGTGACTTGTAAATCGAAAGAAATACCACTATCATTATGAGCATAATGTTAAGGGGAAAGTTGGAAAGGATCTATCAACACATTCGTTTTAGAGTAATACACATGTCCTATTGATTATCATTGTTGACTACCACAGGATTGACCTAGGGTTTTTTCCAGCTGATGCCCTCTGTTTTTTTTTTGTTTTTTTTTTCATCTTTCCCCCAATTCTTATATAACGTTTTACTGGACACAAGGAAATGTTGTGTCCTTTCAACAAAACTTGCCACTCATGAGGAGGTCCTAAGGAGTGATGAGCACCTGCTATCCATTGATATCTGATACAGGCAGCATGAGGTTGTCTTTTTGTGCAAGTGGACACAAATGTCAACTGCGCTGGGAAATTACCGTCTCTACCAGTACCAGTCCATGCAAAATAAACTAGTAATCTTGAGATGAATAAGTTCATGCTTATTCTTTAGTGGCTGTTCTGCACTTTAAAAATATCTGTACTTTATATCATCCAGTCTCTTGATAAATTTCTCCTTTTGTCTCCTTGTACTTTTCCTCATGGCCTTGTCTGTTTGCAGGGGTGAAGCCAGCAGGAGAGTCCTGGCCTGAGGAAGTAACTGAGCTAATGCGCTCACTGGAGAATGCAGAGGCAAAGATGGAAGTGAAAGGAGTGGCAAAGGATGGAGTGACACTGATTGTCACACTGCTGTTAACCAAGGTGTTGGGACAAACGTTCAATGAATGCCTGAGCAACATCCTCAGAGATGCGGAGGGCACCATGCTTGACAATGAAGGTGAGTGTGTTGCCTGTCATCCTAGGGCTGTCACTGCTGAGTTTTGCAAGCTGCACTTGTCACTTTGTGATGAATCGGTAGTTTATTGAGCTGTGCCGATTGTTACTGGTATGGCTTGTCATCCTGCATGGATGTTGCTGTGTTGGACTGGTAAGAGATACGTTTCTGGGTCTGTGTGCTGTCATGTACATGTTTCATTTGCATCTACATCATGGTTGTTGCTTAAAAGGCTGTTTACACAAGGTGCAACAGAAGAAAAAAAAGTTGGATCATGAAACTCAAGTTTCCTTGTGTACATCTGAGTCACCAGAAACGACATTATGGTTTTTGTCAGGTTCTCCTTGCCTTCCATCGTTGCTCCTGCCCTAAAATAAGTGATGATGTCTACGATTTTTTCTTCAGTTTGCATTAAACATTCAATTGTAGAATTAGAATTACTGACACACAGAGAAACCCGAACCAAATTACAGTATTAATTTCTCAAAACCCTGTGTTGAACACATCAATAGTTCACTTAAACATTTATTCTAAATTTGGACTGTGTGATTTTTTTAAAACTTGAAAAACCACTGCGTACAGAGGTAAATTTTCTAATGCTATCCCTGCATAAGCAATGAGTTAACCCAGTTATTGAAACTTGATGTCACACTGTATGAAAGGTGGTAAGCCAGCATTGGGAAGGACTGCTGTGCTGTAGGGCCAGAGACAGAGCATTTCATTGTGCTGATGTTGAAAAGTGCATAGAATTTAACTGCGTTTTCTGTTTTTTGCAGAAGATGCCCCACCTGAGGAGATCCAGAGCCAGTTTGAGGCTCTGCTGGCAAGGAATGCAGCCAGGATTGGAAGCAGCGCCCCCTGAGTTGGGAGTCCCAGGCAGGCATTAAGACTGCAACTTGCCTAGCCGGCAGTGTTCCCTGCTAGTTGTGGGACAACTTCTTCCCTCTTCTTTTTCTTCTCCTCCTCCTCCTTCTACTCTTCCTCCTCCTTCTCCATCTCCTTCATTTTTCCCTCCTTTTCCGCATTTTTTCCTCCTTTTCTTCATTCTCTTTTCCTCCTTCCCCTCCATTTCCTCCTTATTCTACTGCTGCTGCTGCTGCTGCTGTCTGAGCTGCCTTTTGATTGTCCTGCACAGGGACAGCTTTGGAGAATGAGAAATGGTTAATGTGCAGCATGCATTTTTTTTACATTAGTTTATTGAAACTGTTAGAACTGTTAACTCCTGGACAAACTGAATTTTCCAATTGACTCCAGTGTGTTTTTAGTTCCTGACATGCTGGAAACCTACTGATGAAGAAAGCTTTTATCTTTTTTTATTTCCCTGTAAACATGGCTTCCCTTTTAAGTTTCTATGGTCTAGGGTTGGTTTCAGCTCGGAGTGAAGCTGCCTTTTTAAAACTTACTGTAGCCTCTTATGTAGCTTCAAAGATAAATGTATGGCTTTTCCATTTTGCTGCATGTATTTCCTATTTTAAGATGAAAGAAGTAGTGAAGAGTTACTGAATGTACAGATTTGTCATCCTTGGTTTTTGCAAGTTTTAAATGGTGTTGCCCATTCTGCACCACAGTCCAGTGACTGATGTGCATCTCTTGCTCTGCATTTGATGCCCTGGAGACACTGGTATATTCTGCTCCCCTTATGCAGTGTCAGGCTGAGCTGTTGTGGTCATTTTGGTGCAGAAACCAATCCAGGTGACTTGGTAGGTGTGTTATAATTTTTCTCTTTTTGTGAATTAGTCTTAGTTCTTATGTGTTGACTTTGATGCTGCAACCGCAGCTTTGTTGAATAGCGATAACTTTGTTCTCTTTTTTGACTCACATGCGAAGCAAAAGTGAGTCTATGTACTCAGCCGTGTCGTCCGGGCGTCCGTCCGGGCGTAAAAACCTTAAACGTTGGATTTTTCTCGGAGACTATTAAGTCTATCAACACAAAATGTGGCATGATGGTGTATGATGACAAGGCCTCAAAAAACATACAAAGTGACTTGACCTTGCTTCAAGGTCAAGGTCACAGGAGCCATAAATGTGGTCTCAAAAACAGTCATTTTTCACATTTTCCCAATTTTCTCCCACGTTATTGAGAATGGCGACCTTAGCTACAAGTGGTATATAGGTCAAAGCAAGCCCTATCTTTTGATACCAGTTTGGTTGACCTTGCTTCAAGGTCAAGGTCACAGGAGCTCTTCAAAGTTGGATTGTATACATATTTTGAAGTGACCTTGACCCTGAACTATGGAAGATAACTGTTTCAAACTTAATAATTATGTGGGGCACATGTTATACTTTCATCATGAGACACATTTGTTCACATATCATCAAGGTCAAGGTCACTTTGACCCTTATGAAATGTGACCAAAATGGGGTAGTGAACCACTAAAAGTGACTATATCTCATGGTAGAAAGTGCCAATAAGCACCATTGTGCTTCCTATGTCTTGAATTAACAGCTTTGTGTTGCATGACATTGGATGACCTTGACCCTGGGTCAAGGTCACATGTATTTTGGTAGGAAAAAAGTGTAAAGCATTTCTTTGTGTATGATGTAATTGGTAGGTTTAGTTGTTTGACCTTGAAGGTCAAGGTCATATAAAGGTCAAGGTCATGCATGTGAGTCGTATGGGCTTTGCCCTTCTTGTTCCTCTGTGCACAGGAGATAGCACTATGAAGTGTTGCAATCTTCCAGGAAAAGTCTGCTTTTTTGCCCAGAAGAAAATAATGATATTAGCTGTGCACTGAGGTAAACAGCTCTTGTTTGCCTCCTGGGAGGCAGACGGGACACTCACAATGCAGGAAGTGTTGTCGGGGATGTTGACCTCAAGGAGAATGAGAAAAGGTCGCAATAGAGAAGGGTGTATGGATAGAAAATTTGGAAAGATTGACACATTTATGACACGTTGTAATGCTTGAGGCATTTCTGGCAAGAGAATTGGCCAGTGCTGGTAAAATGACTTAAGAAAATATCAAATCCTGGGAAAAGATCAGTGCTGGAAGAGGGTCAAATTGTCCAACACGGGGCAAGAGATGGGGGCAGTAGTGGTAGGTGAATTCAGGTACAGATTTACATCTGCCTAGGTTAAACTGGGTCGACTGCAGAGCCCACGGGAAACCACACTTCAGTGCACTGACTGGGACATGTACCACCCTCCACCACCAGGGGAAAACTGCAAAGCCAGCACTGCCACAGGGCATGGCTGGTGGCTGTCCCAGAGCTCTGTAACAGGGGCACTTGTAGTTGAAACTGGGTTGGTTGCAGGGAACACCTGTTCTCTGGCTAATTCGTTCATCCACTTAGTCAGGCTGCACTGACACAGCCAAGGGAACAAGGGCTTACATGCAGGGAGATTGGGTCCACTGTCCTAACAATCAAACACAACTTATCCAAGTGGAGTGGGACAGCTCAGATCAACAGGAATATTCACAATAAATCACTCTGTCGCATAGCCGAGTCAAGATGCTGGGAGAACGAATGTCTAGGTGAAAATTAAGATGGAACTGGTCAAGCCACAGAGAATGATGGGAAAAGTATTTGTCACGGATGGAAAGTCCACAGGGTGTTACCCTGGAATTATTTCTTTCATTGCATTAGACAAGGTGTGATTTCATTTTATCTCAGTTGGGGGAGTGTTTGGTTGGGGGTGGAGGGGTTATTTCTTTCTTTGTGGTAAGGCCTCAGCAATGCTTGACAAACCTCCACATAACAAACATGTTGAGAATAGCAAGTGGAAGGGAAATGTATGGGTTTCTTTCAGTACTCATGCCCATGACAGAATGAAATCTACTCCAGTCTTCTAGTGGTAGTAAAAACAGTAGGTTGCTGCAGTGTGCTAAATGGAGCTAAGGGTCTTTCTTTGAAGTGGGGGCATTGACTAGCAAGTGTAGCAGAGATGGGGGGGGGGGGGGGGGGGGGTGGTGGTTGGGCTTGATTTTTGTCTTTATTTCTTTTTTTTAACCCTGCAATTGATGTGGTTTTATGGCAGTTTGGGTGGGGTGGGGTAGCACATAGTGCACTGGATAATGTGGTTTGTGGATCCTCTTTCCCCCCAAAGAATAAATGATGTGGCTTGAAATGTAGAAAACTTTTCTTGATTTGTCACCAAGATGTGATGGTCTTGCAGTGATCTTTAACTTGGTTCCAAAGACCTAGAAATGTGGTCTCAACACCTAAGCATTTCTCAGATGTCCATTGTTGTGGTCATAGCAGTTCTTTGCAGCTCAATTGTCACTGTGGGAGTTAGTCTCTCATTTGCCAGGCAGCCATTTGCTTCATGCACTCCCAGTCTGCTACTGACAGAAAAAAGGCTTTGCCCATCAAAACGGCTCATGTCTTGCATGTTGTCTCTGAACTGGTTGCCCCAGCTTTGAAACATTGGATGATGATGCCACTCAAATCGTTTTTTTCAACTTTTGCTGGTCCCTTGTCCTGATGCCAGTCTCAGGGCCAGCCTTCATCAAGACTCTGCCATGCTGTCTCTCAAGGCCCATTTTGTTTGAGGCAAACTGAACTTGGGCTCACAGTAGGTGCAAAGACGTCAACTTTGGTCCAGTGGGTTTCACCCGGGCTGGTCTGTTGGTCCTGGCACAGAGGCAGGGCCACAGCCAAGTCCAACCCCTTTCAGTGAGTTGTGCTTGCAGTTATGGGGGGGCAGGGCACGTGGTGAGAAGGCTAGGCCTGCTGTGGCTCGCAGCTCATGGGTGCCGTGGTCAAAGTTGCTTGGATTCCTAAATGCATTTTTGAGCAAGGTGCTTAACTCCCATTGCTTCTCCCTTCCCTGGAAGCAAAACCAAGTGGCTAGAGTGCTTGACCTGCAGTTGCTTGCAGCTGGTGGGTGTAGTGGTCAGAGCTGCCTGAATGGTGAGTTGCTCCTTGCAAGGTGCTGCTGGCTTTTTGGCTCACATGCGAGCAAAAGTGAGTCTATGTACTCACCTGTGTCGTCCGTCCAGGCGTCTGTGGAAAAACTTGAACGTTGGATTTTTCTCGGAGACTATTAAGTCTATCAACACCCAATTTGGCATGATGGTGTATGATGACAAGGCGTAAAAAAAACATACATAGTGGCTTGACCTTGCTTCAAGGTCAAGGTCGCAGGGGCTGTAAATGTCTGAAAAACAGCCATTTTTCACATCCTCTCAGCATGTGAGTCGTGTGGGCTTTGCCCTTCTTGTTCTCTCCTTTCCCTGGAGTATGTCCAGGTAGCTGAGAGCTAGATGGAAAATATCTCAAATTGGCTTAAGGACATCTTCTGCAGATCAATTACAAGCTCCAATGAAGTTACTGATGCTGAAGTAACAAATGATGCAGCACGGTGGCAAGGGGGTAGAAGTCTGCTGTGGATCCCGAGTTCATTGGAAACTCCAACTAAAGCCAAGCACCTCTACCTTGACCTTTGCCTTGAACAGTCTGCTCGTGTCTGTCCCACTTCTGGTCCTGATGTCCTGACCCTTTTCTGCCATAGAAAACTTCACTCAACTCTTGCTTTGAGTCCTTGCCTAGCATTTGTGTAAGGGTTAAACCTCTGACTCTTTTCCTGGCACCCTCATAAACTCCTAAACTTCATTGCACTTGGTCCCCATGTGTCCCTAGAGGCAAGGACGAGACAGACTCCCTAAGAACCATCAGATGCTCTTGGCCTTCGAGTGAGATTTGTGCAGGCCAAGGCTGAGATGGCTTGAAGGTGACTCGGACTTATGGGGTTTCACACAATGCCAGTGTTAGTGGAGGTGTGAGGCACCTGACAGTGGGGTCAGGTTGGTGAAGCTCAACTGCAGGGTCATGAAGCTGAGACATTTGCTGGGAAGAAGCAAGCTCCCTTTGCTTTGACTCAGAATTTGACCAGCCAGAGCCGGGAATGGGGACTTGGGAGAGTGACTTCATGATTGAAGAAGTTTCTGGAGTCAAGTGTCAAACCGAGTTCACGCTCCTCAGATCAGCTCTGGAGACTGACTGACCCATACAAAGCACTTGATTGGTGATTCATCTCCAAGCATTAACCTACCAAGCAGTGTTTGCTCATACAAACAATTCATGAATATTCCGTCAATTGTTTTTTTTTTTGGGGGGGGGGGGGGGTGAAATGGGGATTGTTTGGGTAAATCAAAGAAGAGGGATGGGGGGAGGGATGGGTGATTTAAACTTAGAGTAGCAAGTGTGTGAAAGAGAGAGATTACATTGATAGACTTAATCAGCAGTAGTTTTGGCTGAAACAGCTCTTCAGTAGGTATAGCTGAACGTACGTACGTGGGGGTAATGTCAGCAGGGCCTTCATGTATTTAGTGGTTGCAGTACTGAAAGGGGTAAAGAAAGTGAGTCCCTGATGCAAACTTCACCCATTGGTGACTTCATCTTCCCTCGGGATGTTTGCAGATGCATTGCTGATGCTGAAGGGATTTATTTTGATTCTGTGGATTCTTTGTGTATCAACAAGGAACAAATGCAAAACATGGGAATTCACTTGGGGTGGGATGGGGGGTGTTAAGTATGGACAGGAGGACAACAGGATCAAAGTACATGTAGACAGTGCTCAAGCGTTGTGCCCTGCAGCATGGGCACCTGGGGAAGGGGAAAGTTGGTTATTACAGGGCTGCTTAGTACCACTCAACTGCTCGGTACCACAAGGGACTGCTCTTGCTTTGCATCACAGATGGCTTTTCACAAACTTGACTACAATGGGTTTCTAAGAAGGTCTCTAACCTGGGGGGGGGGGGGGGGGGGGGGGGGGGAGACTTGCTTTTTATGGTTTCCAAGTCAGTTGCCATCTCCTCTCCCACCCCCACATCCTCCCCCAAAAAGTGGGTTGGTGGTGTAAATAGTTTTAGAGAATACTGTGTGAAAATTCACATGCCAAGTTCATGTGTCACAGTACAAACGGCATTGCTTTGCAGGAAGGGAAAATTAAATTACACTTGGCCTTTTCAACAAATCCCTGTACTTGGATAGGGGTATTTCTATAAAGTTAGCTAGCTTGTAGTGTATGTATTCATTATAATGTTACTATGAACAGTTTCGTGTATCATCAGACCATCTGGTGAAGCACACGAGTACATGCACTAACACTGGGCTGCAAGCGTGTACATATGGACATGCAAACTGATGCATTTGAAGTTAGAAGCAGTGTTTCCTTCTGGATGAAATAACTCTTTGAGTGTCTTGTTGTACTTTGTCCAACACTGAGACAGCATACTGATGCATGGATGGTGGAGATGCATTTGGAATGTGGTTGCCAACTTGCATAGAGAAATGAGATGTCCAGCATACTGTCACTGTTTGTACATGCACTTGCACACTTAACCAAACGTGTGTACACTGAAAACATAATTTTTCATCTCATAACCAGTTAAAGCTGTATTGTGAATGTATATCCAGTAGCAGACCTGTTTACCCTTCCGCAATTTGCGGAAATCTTCTGATTTTGAGTCCGAGTCTCCGCTTTTTTGGACGATCTTCCGGCCGATATTTCGCTGAAAAAATCGAAATCTTCCTCTTGAAGATCAAAACCTTCCGCATTTTTCTGGTTATTTATCAAATCTTCCTCATAAGGGTTTTTGGGGGTAAACAGGTCTGCAGTAGCATTCAACTTCAACCATGTTAGGTCTGCTTGCTGATCTATTTAACAGTGCTTTGCCTAACCTTGACTTCATGGACAATCTGTAGTGTATCTAGATGTTAGGACTGAGAGCTTCAACACTGTTCAATTTATCTTTATTTTTTCAGTGGTACTTGAGTGTTTCTTTATATATCTTCAAATGGTAGGTCATCCCATACTTCTGAGTACATCTAAAATATAAAAGGAAATAACCCTCCCGATTCATGGAGTGACACTGAAATGCAGACTGATGTCATAAGATAGTTTGTTTGCACCTTTTGACAATTCAAACACATTCACTAAGCTGTGCATGAATGACATTTTTAGTAACATTTCCATTCAAATACAAACGTTTCCTTACTTTTTGGCGTAGTACTAGTTGACTCCATTTTATTTTGTGTGAGGGACGCTTTGTTTTAGAGATTGTTCTTTGTGGACAAACTTAGGTTCTAAATCATTGCATGTCACATCTCTCAAATTGATGGGGAAGGAATAGTACAACGGATTCAGTGGTACATGCACTTAATCTTTGATATTTCAGAATGTTTTCCATTTGCCTTCCATGGCTCCATGTTTTGCGTGATTTAGAATTATGTGTGGGCTTCTTTAGACTGGCCACTCGCTGTTGTTGGCCTTGACAAATGCAGACTTGCCTGTCTCGTGTGGTGGAAATGTATGTAGTCCTTCCTTTTGTTTAAATAGTATTAGGGGATGCCTCCATCTTCATTTGTACTCCTTAGATTTGCAGTATTGTTAGCTGATTTTTGTGTATCATTCTTTTCTTGGAACTTGAATAAAATTCACTTCAATAGTGATTAATGGTTTGTGCTTTTTGGGTGTTTTGAGGTGTATTGAAACTACATTTGACAAACCACCATGGAAACAACTTTTGTAAAAGACGACCTGCTGCTGTAGTAACTCAGTTTGCTTGGCATTTTGAAGGCAGACAAACCTGTGATAAACCGTTTTGAAAAAAGAAACTATAAAGCAACATATAAAATTCTCTCTCTCTCTCTCTCTCTCTCTCTCTCTCTCTCTCTCTCTCTCTCTCTCTCTCTCTCTCTCTCTTCTCTCTCCCTCCCTCTCCTCCTTTCCCCCCACCCCCCCCCCCCCCCCCCCCCCTTAGCTAGAATCTGGTCCAGCAAATCAACGTCTGACAAGGCTGATGTACGCTTTCTAATGACGTCACTCTTTCATTGCCTGGGGCCTGTTCAAGAGGCCTACCGGTACGTACCGGTAGCCTCTTGAACGACTTGGTACGGCTACCGGTACGTACCGTACGTACCGCGCCGGAGAGCCGTTGCGCCTGTATAGCCAAAATGGCTGCCTTCGGGGAAAGGAAGAAAGTCGTCATCACAAATATGCGCTGTGGCACGCATTTCGACCTGTGATTATTACCCAGCCTATGCGAGACGTTACAAGAAGTTAGGCTGATATTGTACTTTTCTTTTTTAAAAGAATAACTGCTCTGAAATAATTACTGGGCAAGATGTTAGCAAACATTTCCAAGGCAGATAGCGAAACAATTTTAAGGGAAGCAACTCTTATATCTTACATTAGCCCTTTGTTTGTTGTGTAATCTCCCTTGAAGTGAGCATCGAAATATTCTTGCTTACACCAAGTTAGCACTGTCGTTTTGACATAAATTTCTATTTGAGCGATGCCGAGCATTCATGCACAGCTACAGCTTAACGTATTTCATCAGCTTCCACAAGGAACGAGCAGTCTGCAGCTGCTGCTTTACTCATTTGGTTGAGAAGCGCAATCCGCGGCGATGAGAAGGCATCGCGGAAGCCATCTTGGCTACCGTTGGGTCATAACGAGTCGTTCAAGAGGGCACACCGGTTGCTCGGCTACTGGTAGGTCGTCTTGAACGCACGGCTGGTTCTGGTCCCCCTGGGTTAGGGGTAAGAATTGACCCACCACGTCTCCCTGGTGAATTTCATGCTTAATGGCCTTACATAGCCTTCAAAGGCTGATGGGCCGTAAAACACTATCCATCCATCCATGCCCCTGTCGGTTGGGGGTGAGAATAGACCCACCGGGTCTTCCGTAAGAGGCGAATAAATGGGGACATCGTGACTTGACTTGCACTCAACTGTTGTAGTGATTGTCGTGCTCAGTGGCCTCATGAAGCCTACTTAGGCTGACAGGCCATAAAACTTCATCCGTCCACCTCCCCCCTCTGGAGCGCCCTTTTTTAGCAGCATCATGATTCAGCACAGCCGAAATCGTGTTTACTAGATCACTAAGGAAACAAGTTTGAGTTTCGCGAGAATAGTTCACTTCATTGCTTGTAGATTTCGAATAATAATAATAATATAGTTATTTCTCCTCACATACCTTCCCTTGACAGGCAAGCTCATGGCGTTTACAATTTAAGAATCAACACTTGTACAACCGCTCAACACTACAAAAACTTACACATTATACATATAAACAATAAATGAAAATTAAGATCCAGTAGAACAGACTGTACAATGTGCATAGTAATTGTAGGCTAGGGCAAGTAAGGTGAAGCAGCTTAGCGGGAAAAGGCTGATCGGAAGAGGTGGGTCTTTAGAGCACTTTTGAACTGGGGCAGAGTGTCGGAATAACTGACTGAGAGAGGCAGACTATTCCAGGTTACAGGTCCAATATAGGAGAAGGCGCAATGGTAA
Organism: Theodoxus fluviatilis; assembly: GCA_034096865.1. Lineage (NCBI taxonomy): Eukaryota > Metazoa > Mollusca > Gastropoda > Cycloneritida > Neritidae > Theodoxus > Theodoxus fluviatilis. The sequence goes on from JAWQFJ010032756.1 coordinate 19,107, forward strand.
AGTTAATAATCTGTCTTTGCTTTGACTCCATTGCGAGATAATCTTGTCTCATCGCCCACGTGTCTGTTTCAAATTAAAGATGTCATTAAGCTAATCAGTTGTCGCTCCGCATGCCGTGTAGAGGCTGGGACGATGAGAAAAGTTGAAGTGGTGGACTTGTGTTAAGGCCGAGCCGTGAGATAAATGTCTCCACAATGACAGCGGGCTACGATGACACCGACAACGACCATAATGGTGGTGGAGTGGAGGAAGGTGCGGTAGTGGCAGTGGTGGTGGTGTGGAGGAAAGCAGTGGTGGTGGAGTGGAGGAAGGCAGTGGTGGTGGTGTGGAGGAAGGCAGTGGTGGTGGAGTGGAGGAAGGCAGTGGTGGTGGAGTGGAGGAAGGTGCGGTACTGGTGGTGGTGTGGAGGAAAGCAGTGGTGGTGGAGTGGAGGAAAGCAGTGGTGGGGGTGTGGAGGAAAGCAGTGGTGGTGGTGTGGAGGAAGGCAGTGGTGGTGGT
>JAWQFJ010032757.1:0-11195 GCA_034096865.1 Theodoxus fluviatilis
GAGAGAGAGAGAGAGAGAGAGAGAGAGAGAGAGGGAGAGAGAGAGAGAGAGAGAGAGAGAGAGAGAGAGAGAGAGAGAGAGAGAGAGAGAGAGAGACATTGGCAGAGACAGAGACAGAGACAAGAGACAGGGGCAGAGACAGATACTTACAGACAGACAGGCAGGCAGGCAGGCAGACAGGCAGGCAGGCAGGCAGGCAGACAGGCAGGCAGGCAGGCAGGCAGGCAGACAGGCAGGCAGGCAGGCAGGCAGGCAGGCAGACAGGCAGGCAGGCAGGCAGGCAGAGAGACAGACAGACAAATGAGCGGACGGACGGACAAACAAAGAGACAGACAGAAACTCAGACAGACAGGCAGGCAGGCAGGCAGGCAGACAGGCAGGCAGGCAGGCAGGCAGACAGGCAGGCAGGCAGGCAGCTAGGCAGACAAACAGACAGATGGACGGACGGACGGATAAACAAAGAGACAAGCAGGCAGGCAGGCAGGCAGGCAGGCAGGCAGAGACATACAGAGAAGAATGGAGAGAGAGGAGGAACATGGACACAGTAGAACACATCCTCTCCCTGGACTGCACGTCTGCATGCACTGAGAGTGCTGGGACTGCACGTCTGCATGCACTGAGAGTGCTGGGACTGCATGTCTGCACTGAGAGTGCTAGGACTGCACGTCTGCATGCACTGAGAGTGCTGGGACTGCACGTCTGCACTGAAAGTGCTGGGACTGCATGTCTGCATGCACTGAGAGTGCTGGGACTGCACGTCTGCATGCACTGAGAGTGCTGGGACTGCACGTCTGCATGCACTGAGAGTGCTGGGACTGCATGTCTGCATGCACTGAGAGTGCTGGGACTGCACGTCTGCACTGAGAGTGCTAGGACTGCACGTCTGCATGCACTGAGAGTGCTGGGACTGCATGTCTGCATGCACTGAGAGTGCTGGGACTGCACGTCTGCATGCACTGAGAGTGCTGGGACTGCACGTCTGCACTGAGAGTGCTGGGACTGCACGTCTGCATGCACTGAGAGTGCTGGGACTGCACGTCTGCACTGAGAGTGCTGGGACTGCACGTCTGCATGCACTGAGAGTGCTGGGACTGCACGTCTGCATGCACTGAGAGTGCTGGGACTGCACGTCTGCATGCACTGAGAGTGCTGGGACTGCACGTCTGCATGCACTGAGAGTGCTGGGACTGCACGTCTGCATGCACTGAGAGTGCTGGGACTGCACGTCTGCACTGAGAGTGCTGGGACTGCACGTCTGCACTGAGAGTGCTGGGACTGCACGTCTGCATGCACTGAGAGTGCTGGGACTGCACGTCTGCATGCACTGAGAGTGCTGGGACTGCATGTCTGCATGCACTGAGAGTGCTGGGACTGCACGTCTGCATGCACTGAGAGTGCTGGGACTGCACGTCTGCATGCACTGAGAGTGCTGGGACTGCACGTCTGCATGCACTGAGAGTGCTGGGACTGCACGTCTGCATGCACTGAGAGTGCTGGGACTGCACGTCTGCATGCACTGAGAGTGCTGGGACTGCACGTCTGCATGCACTGAGAGTGCTGGGACTGCACGTCTGCATGCACTGAGAGTGCTGGGACTGCACGTCTGCATGCACTGAGAGTGCTGGGACTGCACGTCTGCATGCACTGAGAGTGCTGGGACTGCACGTCTGCATGCACTGAGAGTGCTGGGACTGCACGTCTGCACTGAGAGTGCTGGGACTGCACGTCTGCACTGAGAGTGCTGGGACTGCACGTCTGCATGCACTGAGAGTGCTGGGACTGCATGTCTGCATGCACTGAGAGTGCTGGGACTGCACGTCTGCATGCACTGAGAGTGCTGGGACTGCACGTCTGCATGCACTGAGAGTGCTGGGACTGCACGTCTGCATGCACTGAGAGTGCTGGGACTGCACGTCTGCATGCACTGAGAGTGCTGGGACTGCACGTCTGCATGCACTGAGAGTGCTGGGACTGCACGTCTGCATGCACTGAGAGTGCTGGGACTGCACGTCTGCATGCACTGAGAGTGCTGGGACTGCACGTCTGCATGCACTGAGAGTGCTGGGACTGCACGTCTGCATGCACTGAGAGTGCTGGGACTGCACGTCTGCATGCACTGAGAGTGCTGGGACTGCACGTCTGCATGCACTGAGAGTGCTGGGACTGCACGTCTGCATGCACTGAGAGTGCTGGGACTGCACGTCTGCACTGAGAGTGCTGGGACTGCACGTCTGCACTGAGAGTGCTGGGACTGCACGTCTGCATGCACTGAGAGTGCTGGGACTGCACGTCTGCATGCACTGAGAGTGCTGGGACTGCACGTCTGCATGCACTGAGAGTGCTGGGACTGCATGTCTGCACTGAGAGTGCTGGGACTGCACGTCTGCATGCACTGAGAGTGCTGGGACTGCACGTCTGCATGCACTGAGAGTGCTGGGACTGCACGTCTGCATGCACTGAGAGTGCTGGGACTGCACGTCTGCATGCACTGAGAGTGCTGGGACTGCACGTCTGCATGCACTGAGAGTGCTGGGACTGCACGTCTGCATGCACTGAGAGTGCTGGGACTGCATGTCTGCATGCACTGAGAGTGCTGGGACTGCACGTCTGCATGCACTGAGAGTGCTGGGACTGCACGTCTGCATGCACTGAGAGTGCTGGGACTGCACGTCTGCATGCACTGAGAGTGCTGGGACTGCACGTCTGCACTGAGAGTGCTGGGACTGCACGTCTGCACTGAGAGTGCTGGGACTGCACGTCTGCACTGAGAGTGCTGGGACTGCACGTCTGCATGCACTGAGAGTGCTGGGACTGCACGTCTGCATGCACTGAGAGTGCTGGGACTGCACGTCTGCATGCACTGAGAGTGCTGGGACTGCACGTCTGCATGCACTGAGAGTGCTGGGACTGCATGTCTGCATGCACTGAGAGTGCTGGGACTGCATGTCTGCATGCACTGAGAGTGCTGGGACTGCATGTCTGCATGCACTGAGAGTGCTGGGACTGCACGTCTGCATGCACTGAGAGTGCTGGGACTGCACGTCTGCATGCACTGAGAGTGCTGGGACTGCACGTCTGCATGCACTGAGAGTGCTGGGACTGCACGTCTGCATGCACTGAGAGTGCTGGGACTGCATGTCTGCATGCACTGAGAGTGCTGGGACTGCACGTCTGCATGCACTGAGAGTGCTGGGACTGCATGTCTGCACTGAGAGTGCTGGGACTGCACGTCTGCATGCACTGAGAGTGCTGGGACTGCATGTCTGCATGCACTGAGAGTGCTGGGACTGCATGTCTGCATGCACTGAGAGTGCTGGGACTGCACGTCTGCATGCACTGAGAGTGCTGGGACTGCACGTCTGCATGCACTGAGAGTGCTGGGACTGCATGTCTGCATGCACTGAGAGTGCTGGGACTGCACGTCTGCATGCACTGAGAGTGCTGGGACTGCACGTCTGCATGCACTGAGAGTGCTGGGACTGCACGTCTGCATGCACTGAGAGTGCTGGGACTGCACGTCTGCATGCACTGAGAGTGCTGGGACTGCACGTCTGCATGCACTGAGAGTGCTGGGACTGCACGTCTGCATGCACTGAGAGTGCTGGGACTGCATGTCTGCATGCACTGAGAGTGCTGGGACTGCACGTCTGCACTGAGAGTGCTGGGACTGCACGTCTGCATGCACTGAGAGTGCTGGGACTGCACGTCTGCACTGAGAGTGCTGGGACTGCACGTCTGCACTGAGAGTGCTGGGACTGCACGTCTGCACTGAGAGTGCTGGGATTGCACGTCTGCACTGAGAGTGCTGGGACTGCACGTCTGCATGCACTGAGAGTGCTGGGACTGCACGTCTGCATGCACTGAGAGTGCTGGGACTGCACGTCTGCATGCACTGAGAGTGCTGGGACTGCACGTCTGCATGCACTGAGAGTGCTGGGACTGCATGTCTGCACTGAGAGTGCTGGGACTGCATGTCTGCACTGAGAGTGCTGGGACTGCATGTCTGCATGCACTGAGAGTGCTGGGACTGCATGTCTGCATGCACTGAGAGTGCTGGGACTGCACGTCTGCATGCACTGAGAGTGCTGGGACTGCATGTCTGCATGCACTGAGAGTGCTGGGACTGCATGTCTGCATGCACTGAGAGTGCTGGGACTGCATGTCTGCATGCACTGAGAGTGCTGGGATTGCACGTCTGCACTGAGAGTGCTGGGACTGCACGTCTGCATGCACTGAGAGTGCTGGGACTGCATGTCTCCATGCACTGAGAGTGCTGGGACTGCACGTCTGCATGCACTGAGAGTGCTGGGACTGCATGTCTGCATGCACTGAGAGTGCTGGGACTGCACGTCTGCATGCACTGAGAGTGCTGGGACTGCACGTCTGCATGCACTGAGAGTGCTGGGACTGCATGTCTGCATGCACTGAGAGTGCTGGGACTGCACGTCTGCATGCACTGAGAGTGCTGGGACTGCATGTCTGCATGCACTGAGAGTGCTGGGACTGCACGTCTGCATGCACTGAGAGTGCTGGGACTGCACGTCTGCATGCACTGAGAGTGCTGGGACTGCACGTCTGCATGCACTGAGAGTGCTGGGACTGCACGTCTGCATGCAGTGAGAGTGCTGGGACTGCACGTCTGCATGCACTGAGAGTGCTGGGACTGCACGTCTGCATGCACTGAGAGTGCTGGGACTGCATGTCTGCATGCACTGAGAGTGCTGGGACTGCATGTCTCCATGCACTGAGAGTGCTGGGACTGAACGTCTGCATACACTGAGAGTGCTGGGACTGCATGTCTGCATGCACTGAGAGTGCTGGGACTGCACGTCTGCATGCACTGAGAGTGCTGGGACTGCACGTCTGCATGCACTGAGAGTGCTGGGACTGCATGTCTGCATCACTGAGAGTGCTGGGACTGCACGTCTGCATGCACTGAGAGTGCTGGGACTGCATGTCTGCATGCACTGAGAGTGCTGGGACTGCACGTCTGCATGCACTGAGAGTGCTGGGACTGCACGTCCGCACTGAGAGTGCTGAGACTGCATGTCTGCACGCACTGAGAGTGCTGGGACTGCACGTCTGCACTGAGAGTGCTGGGTCAGCAAGGGATGAGACAGAGCCCATGCGCATGTCCACATTCCTTGGTGGCGGCGTGCTGCGGGCTGCAGGGAACATGCAGAAGCACTGCATACTTGCGTTGACCGATTCCAGAGGATAAGGACGACTCGTCCACGAGCATTTATCATCGTTGTTTTACACAACGGTGTCATGCCATCTCCGTCCTGCACAGACACGCGGCGGGGCTGCTCCTACGGAGAGTTGAATACAGTGCACCTTGCACCCAGACTCGCGGGAACAACACTTGTGGTGGTAGAAAATCAGAAACGCAAGAAGTAATAGTTATCTACCTCTCTTCGTACTCAAAACATGCACACATGCACACATACATAAACATACTCACTAACACATACACATACACACACATGCACACGCACATGCACACAAGCGCGCACACACAAACAAATGTGCTCATACACACATGCACACGCGCGCGCACGTGCTCACACGCGTATACTTATACATACACACACTGAGGTGCACATGCACTCATATAGTTAAGCAGGCAGGCAAATTTCAGACTGACAGGCAGGCAGGTAGATGGCAGACAGACAGACAGGCAGGCAGTAGACAGGTAAGCTGGCAGGTAGATGGCAGACAGACAGACCGGCAGGCAGGCAGGTAGATGGCAGACAGACAGACAGACAGGCAGTAGACAGGTAAGCTGGCAGGTAGATGGCAGACAGACAGACCGGCAGGCAGGCAGGTAGATGGCAGACAGACAGACAGGCAGGCAGTAGACAGGTAAGCTGGCAGGTAGATGGCAGACAGACAGACTGACAGGCAGGCAGGTAGATGGCAGACAGACAGACTGAAAGGCTAGCTGGCAGGTAGATGGCAGAAAGGTAAGCACGAGGCAGGTAGCAGACAGACAAGCAGGCAGACAAGTAGCAGACAAGTAAGCACACAAGCAGGTAGCTGAAAGGCAGGTAGGCAGGCAGGCATTAGACAGTTAAGTAGACAGGCCGGCAGCAGACATATAAGCAGGCAGGCAGGCAGCAGACAGGTAAGCAGGCAGGTAGATAGCAGACATATAAGCAGGCAGGCAGGTAACAAAAAGGCAGGTAGGCAGGTAGGCAGGCAGGCATTAGACAGGTAAGCAGGCAGGCAGGCAGCAGACATATAAGCAGGCAGGTAGATAGCAGCCATGTAAGCAGGCAGGCAGCTAGATAGCAGACAGGTGTCACGACTCAGTGCATTATTGTTTAATTTAACGCAAAGATTAAAGGTCTGTTGCGGCTCATGGTGGGTGGTGTGACTTTAAGTCCACATCATATTATTTTTGTGCAGCGTTATACACCTTTAAGAATTGTGCAGCGTCGGCGCTTGTTGTTAGAGGCGACGTTGCACGTGCTTTTCCGCCTTGGTGCTGTGTATCCCCTGTTGCACGATATTTGCGGGTTCTGGCGCAGGGAATTTATTACATAAAGACCGGGTTTTTTTCGCAGAAAAATGGAAAAATGGTTTGAAGAGAAAAGTGATAACTAAGAGCTTTATATATGTAAGCCCGGTGTGGGTGTTTTTTGTTTAAAATATTTCTTATTAGTAATGTTTGCCCTGTGGGTTCGGGGTAAGAATTGACCCACCGCGTCTCTCTGCGCGTTTCTGGAGAGGACAATAGACTAAGAGCTATAGTGTTAAGCCCGCTGGGCGGTTTTTGAACGTTTGTTTAATTTGAAGTAATTGTTTTGTTTTCTTTGAAGTTTTCTGTTGTGTTTTCAGTGAGTTTTGTTTGAAAGATGTTATGAGTAATTGAGTCGATTGTTTTACGTTGAATTTGGTTTGTGGCGTCATTGTTTTTAAATGTGATTAGGGACTGAGGAAGGAATTTCCCTTTTTTTTAACTGTCCGGTTGTGGGTCGAGCCACCTTCCACCCACCCCAACCGCGACAACAGGCAAGCAGGCAGGCAAGTAGCAGAAAGGCAAGCAGGCATGTATATAGCAGACAGGCAAGCAGGCAGACAAGTAGCAGAAAGGCAAGCAGGCATGTATATATATATAGCAGAAAGGCAAGCAGGCAGGCAAGTAGCAGAAAGGCAAGCAGGCATGTATATATATAGCAGAAAGGCAAGCAGGCAGACAAGTAGCAGAAAGGCAAGCAGGCATGTATATATATAGCAGAAAGGCAAGCAGGCAGGCAAGTAGCAGAAAGGCAAGCAGGCAGGCAAGTAGCAGAAAGGCAAGCAGGCATGTATATAGCAGAAAGGCAAGCAGGCATGTATATAGCAGAAAGGCAAGCAGGCAGGCAAGTAGCAGAAAGGCAAGCAGGCATGTATATAGCAGAAAGGCAAGCAGGCAGGCAAGTAGCAGAAAGGCAAGCAGGCATGTATATAGCAGAAAGGCAAGCAGGCAGGCAAGTAGCAGAAAGGCAAGCAGGCATGTATATAGCAGAAAGGCAAGCAGGCAGGCAAGTAGCAGAAAGGCAAGCAGGCATGTATATAGCAGACAGGTAAGCAGGCAGGCAAGTAGCAGAAAGGCAAGCAGGCATGTATATAGCAGAAAGGCAAGCAGGCAGGCAAGTAGCAGAAAGGCAAGCAGGCATGTATATAGCAGACAGGTAAGCAGGCAGGCAAGTAGCAGAAAGGCAAGCAGGCATGTATATAGCAGAAAGGCAAGCAGGCATGTATATAGCAGAAAGGCAAGCAGGCAGGCAAGTAGCAGAAAGGCAAGCAGGCATGTATATAGCAGAAAGGCAAGCAGGCATGTATATAGCAGAAAGGCAAGCAGGCATGTATATAGCAGAAAGGCAAGCAGGCATGTATATAGCAGACAGGTAAGCAGGCAGGCAAGTAGCAGAAAGGCAAGCAGGCATGTATATAGCAGAAAGGCAAGCAGGCAGGCAAGTAGCAGAAAGGCAAGCAGGCACGTATATAGCAGAAAGGCAAGCAGGCATGTATATAGCAGAAAGGCAAGCAGGCATGTATATAGCAGAAAGGCAAGCAGGCATGTACATAGCAGAAAGGCAAGCAGGCAGGCAAGTAGCAGAAAGGCAAGCAGGCATGTACATAGCAGAAAGGCAAGCAGGCATGTATATAGCAGAAAGGCAAGCAGGCAGGCAAGTAGCAGAAAGGCAAGCAGGCAGGCAAGTAGCAGAAAGGCAAGCAGGCAGGCACGTATATAGCAGAAAGGCAAGCAGGCACGTATATAGCAGAAAGGCAAGCAGGCAGGCAAGTAGCAGAAAGGCAAGCAGGCATGTATATAGCAGAAAGGCAAGCAGGCACGTATATAGCAGAAAGGCAAGCAGGCATGTATATAGCAGAAAGGCAAGCAGGCAGGCAAGTAGCAGAAAGGCAAGCAGGCACGTATATAGCAGAAAGGCAAGCAGGCATGTATATAGCAGACAGGTAAGCAGGCAGGCAAGTAGCAGAAAGGCAAGCAGGCACGTATATAGCAGAAAGGCAAGCAGGCATGTATATAGCAGACAGGTAAGCAGGCAGGCAAGTAGCAGAAAGGTAAGCAGGCATGTATATAGCAGAAAGGCAAGCAGGCAGGCAAGTAGCAGAAAGGCAAGCAGGCATGTATATAGCAGAAAGGCAAGCAGGCACGTATATAGCAGAAAGGCAAGCAGGCATGTATATAGCAGAAAGGCAAGCAGGCAGGCAAGTAGCAGAAAGGCAAGCAGGCACGTATATAGCAGAAAGGCAAGCAGGCATGTATATAGCAGAAAGGCAAGCAGGCATGTATATAGCAGAAAGGCAAGCAGGCAGGCAAGTAGCAGACAGGTAAGCAGGCAGAAAGGTAACAAACAAGTAAGCAGGCATGTATATAGCAGAAAGGCAAGCAGGCATGTATATAGCAGAAAGGCAAGCAGGCAGGCAAGTAGCAGAAAGGCAAGCAGGCATGTATATAGCAGAAAGACAAGCAGGCATGTATATAGCAGAAAGGCAAGCAGGCAGGCAAGTAGCAGAAAGGCAAGCAGGCATGTATATAGCAGAAAGGCAAGCAGGCATGTATATAGCAGAAAGGCAAGCAGGCAGGCAAGTAGCAGAAAGGCAAGCAGGCAGGCAAGTAGCAGAAAGGCAAGCAGGCATGTATATAGCAGAAAGGCAAGCAGGCATGTATATAGCAGAAAGGCAAGCAGGCAGGCAAGTAGCAGAAAGGCAAGCAGGCATGTATATAGCAGAAAGGCAAGCAGGCAGGCAAGTAGCAGACAGGTAAGCAGGCAGAAAGGTAACAAACAAGTAAGCAGGCATGTATATAGCAGAAAGGCAAGCAGGCATGTATATAGCAGAAAGGCAAGCAGGCAGGCAAGTAGCAGAAAGGCAAGCAGGCAGGCAAGTAGCAGAAAGGCAAGCAGGCATGTATATAGCAGAAAGGCAAGCAGGCATGTATATAGCAGAAAGGCAAGCAGGCATGTATATAGCAGAAAGGCAAGCAGGCAGGCAAGTAGCAGAAAGGCAAGCAGGCATGTATATAGCAGAAAGGCAAGCAGGCATGTATATAGCAGAAAGGCAAGCAGGCAGGAAAGTAGCAGAAAGGCAAGCAGGCATGTATATAGCAAAAAGGCAAGCAGGCATGTATATAGCAGAAAGGCAAGCAGGCATGTATATAGCAGAAAGGCAAGCAGGCAGGCAAGTAGCAGAAAGGCAAGCAGGCATGTATATAGCAGAAAGGCAAGCAGGCAGGCAAGTAGCAGACAGGTAAGCAGGCAGAAAGGTAACAAACAAGTAAGCAGGCATGTATATAGCAGAAAGGCAAGCAGGCATGTATATAGCAGAAAGGCAAGCAGGCAGGCAAGTAGCAGAAAGGCAAGCAGGCATGTATATAGCAGAAAGGCAAGCAGGCAGGCAAGTAGCAGACAGGTAAGCAGGCAGAAAGGTAACAAACAAGTAAGCAGGCATGTATATAGCAGAAAGGCAAGCAGGCATGTATATAGCAGAAAGGCAAGCAGGCATGTGTATAGCAGAAAGGCAAGCAGGCATGTATATAGCAGAAAGGCAAGCAGCCATGCAAGTAGCAGAAAGGCAAGCAGGCATGTATATAGCAGAAAGGCAAGCAGGCAGGCAAGTAGCAGACGGGCAAGCAGGCATGTATATAGCAGACAGGTAAGCAGGCAGGCAAGTAGCAGAAAGGCAAGCAGGCATGTATATAGCAGAAAGGCAAGCAGGCAGGCAAGTAGCAGAAAGGCAAGCAGGCATGTATATAGCAGAAAGGCAAGCAGGCATGTATATAGCAGAAAGGCAAGCAGGCATGTATATAGCAGAAAGGCAAGCAGGCAGGCAAGTAGCAGAAAGGCAAGCAGGCATGTATATAGCAGAAAGGCAAGCAGGCAGGCAAGTAGCAGAAAGGCAAGCAGGCATGTATATAGCAGAAAGGCAAGCGGGCAGGCAAGTAGCAGAAAGGCAAGCAGGCAGGCAAGTAGCAGAAAGGCAAGCAGGCAGGCAAGTAGCAGACGGGCAAGCAGGCATGTATATAGCAGACAGGTAAGCAGGCAGGCAAGTAGCAGAAAGGCAAGCAGGCATGTATATAGCAGAAAGGCAAGCAGGCAGGCAAGTAGCAGAAAGGCAAGCAGGCATGTATATAGCAGAAAGGCAAGCAGGCAGGCAAGTAGCAGACGGGCAAGCAGGCATGTATATAGCAGACAGGTAAGCAGGCAGGCAAGTAGCAGAAAGGCAAGCAGGCATGTATATAGCAGAAAGGCAAGCAGGCAGGCAAGTAGCAGAAAGGCAAGCAGGCATGTATATAGCAGAAAGGCAAGCAGGCATGTATATAGCAGAAAGGCAAGCAGGCATGTATATAGCAGAAAGGCAAGCAGGCAGGCAAGTAGCAGAAAGGCAAGCAGGCATGTATATAGCAGAAAGGCAAGCAGGCAGGCAAGTAGCAGAAAGGCAAGCAGGCATGTATATAGCAGAAAGGCAAGCAGGCAGGCAAGTAGCAGAAAGGCAAGCAGGCAGGCAAGTAGCAGAAAGGCAAGCAGGCAGGCAAGTAGCAGAAAGGCAAGCAGGCAGGCATGTAGCAGAAAGGCAAGCAGGCAGACAAGTAGCAGAAAGGCAAGCAGGCAAGCAAGTAGCAGAAAGGCAAGCAGGCAGGCAAGTAGCAGAAAGGCAAGCAGGCAGGCAAGTAGCAGAAAGGC
>JAWQFJ010032758.1:0-12500 GCA_034096865.1 Theodoxus fluviatilis
AAAACTGATTTATGTGCCATGCACTGGTTGGTTCACTGGACCTTAAGCAAGAAATTCAATTCAGTTCATGCACTGGTTGGTTTCGCCATTTTTGTATCACATCTCGACAAATCATTGAATAAATAAGCTACAGGCTTCTAATGTCATTTTTAAAAAATGTAAGTAGGTGGTGGTCACAGCATCCCCCTTTGTGTGTGTGGGGGTGCCTTATGAGATATTCGTCTTTACGTTATCATTATTGTTATTATTTGAATTGCATTCGTGCGGTACTGAAATGCGACAGTGAGAGAATCTCAGAGTCGGATCAGGAACCACTGCACACTTCTCAGCATGACGAGGCGGACGGCACTGAGGCCACTGCTGATGCACATTCATTTTCCCGGAAAATTTCAATAATAATAATAATAATAATAATAATTATAATAATAATAATAATAATAATAATAACAAACCTGTTTACCTTACGCTTTTGGCGTTAAAAAAATACGATTTTGGGGGGGGGGGGGGGGGTGTCATTGTACACTTCTACGATTTGTAATGATAAAATATGATTTTATTAATTTTAGAGCAGAAAAAGTTTTTTTTATAATTCATCTACGAAATCCACAAACAAAGCCAAATTTTTGTTCTCATACCGGAAACGCAATCATACTGGAAACGCACGTACAGGATTAAGGATGCCCGCTAACCTTAAACTATGCGTGCGATCACTTGAACTGATCTGATACAGAAAATACAAGATAAAGGTTAGTGATTTGTGCTTAACTTAATAATTAGCGTAAGAGCACCTGAGTCATGCGGGCCTTGCCCTTTTTGTTCATAGTTGCCTTAATAATGTGTTTTTTGTTGTTTTTTCTTCAGGAAAATGTACTGTGAGACTGAGAGTGAACAGGAAATCGTTCTTGAAACTTCAGAAAGCGACACCGACAGCATCATATTTCCTATGTTGAGGTCAGTAGGGTGCTCTTCCTTGCTATGATTCTGTTGCTATTGTTTTTTAGTGCTGCTGTTGCTCTGCTTATTTTGATTTTGATCAACGCAGAAAAGATTTTTCTTTCATTTGCAACAATTTGCGTGACCACAGAAGTGCTGTGTCAAAAGAAATAAACCTTATTATACTTATTATGAACGAACAATCCGGAAGTGGCTGGTACTTCCGGTTGGTTTGTTCATGAGAAACCAGTTGGTAACGCCTATTTCTTTTGACACAGCACTCCTGAAGTCACGCAAATAGTTCCAAATGAAAGAAGAATCCTTTCTGCGTTGATCTAAATCAAAATGAGCAGCGAGGGTGGTGCTTTTTTGACTCACATGCAAAGCAAAAGTGAGTCTATGTACTCACCCGTTCCGGGCGTCCGGGCGTCCGAAAACTTTAACGTTGGACTTTTCTCAGAGACTATTAAGTCTATCAATACCAAATGTGGCATGATGGTGTATGATGACAAGGCCTCAAAAAACATACACAGTGACTTGACCTTGCTTCAAGGACAAGGTCGCAGGGGCCATAAATGTTGTCTAAAAAACAGCCATTTTTTTACATTTTCTCAATTTTCTCTGAAGTATTTGAGATTGGAAACCTCACCTATATATGGTATATAGGGCAAAGTAATCCCTATCTTTTGATATCAGTTTGGTTGACCTTGCTTCAAGGTCAAGGTCACAGGAGCTCTTTAAAGTTGGATTGTATACATATTTTGAAGTGACCTTGACCCTGAACTATGGAAGATAACTGTTTCAAACTTAATAATTATGTGGGGCACATGTTATACTTTCATCATGAGACACATTTTGTCACATATCATCAAGGTCAAGGTCACTTTGACCCTTATGAAATGTGATCAAAATGTGGTAGTGAACCACTAAAAGTGACCATATCTCATGGTAGAAAGTGCCATTGTGCTTCCTATGTCTTGAATTAACAGCTTTGTGTTGCATGACCTTGGGTGACCTTGACCTTGGGTCAAGGTCACATGTATTTTGGTAGGAAAATGTGCAAAGCAGTTCTTAGTGTATGATGTCATTGCTAGGTTTAGTTGTTTGACCTTGACCTTGAAGGTCACCTGAAGGTCAAGGTCATGTAAATGTCAAGATCATGTAAAGGTCAAGGTCAAGCATGTGAGTCGTATGGGCTTTGCTCTTCTTGTTTATAATTTTATTTTTGAAAACACCACCCAAACAAGTGTCACTGAAGTGTCCTTCCTTGTCTCTCTCTCCCCAGGTAACCAAATCACAGAAACTATCATGTTTTCAGCTCCTGTGGCTCTTCTTGTTATTCTGTTCCTGTTCCTGTTTCAGACATTGCATGATAACCACTTCCCTTACACCACATAGCACAGTCAAGTAATATTTTGACTATCAGTTTCGTTGTTGGTGTTTTCAGACCAAAGGGCTCAGAATGGCAAGCAGAAAAAGATGGCTGTGGGCGAGCGGAAAAAGAGGACTGTGGACAAGCGGAAAAAGAGGACTGTGGACGAGCGGAAAAAGAGGACTGTGGACGAGCGGAAAAAGAGGACTGTGGACGAGCGGAAAAAGAGGACTGTGGACGAGCGGAAAAAGAGGACTGTGGACTAGCGGAAAAAGAGGACTGTGAAAGTTCTGTACTGATTGTGAATTGTGAAAATTATGACTCTGGTGCAAGTGACATGGACGTTTGTGATAAGGATGATTGTCAAACAGATGAAACCAGTCCAGTCAGTGTTAGTAGAAATACAGGCAAATGGAAGAAACAACACTCTTGCTTGTTTTGCCAAAAAATGGTCCTGAAAATGTCCACTCACCTGCAGAAAGTGCACTCAAATGAAAAAGAGGTAGCAGCTATATTGTTGCTTGCCAAAGGCTCCAAAGAGAGAAGGGAAGCATTTGTAATGCTTCAAAATCAAGGAGACTTTGCATATAACCGTGAGGTCTTTGAGGAAGGAACCGGTAGTTTGATTCCCAAGTACAGGAAAAGCCAGAGACGAGTAGAAGACTGCCTGGCATGTCCATTTTGCAAGGGCCTGTATAAACGGCAGCTGTTGACAACCCACACCAATAGATGTCCACGAAAGCCGGAAGGAAGTTTCAGAAGAGGTCAGATTGCTGGCATGGCCAGAGGCATGATGCCTATCGACAGCTCAGTTTCACAAGCCTTTTTTCAGCAAGTTTTGGTGAAAATGAGAGATGATGATGTGTCACGCATTGTGAGGTCAGATTCACTTCTTCTTCGGTTTGGAGAGAGACTTTTCCACAAACGAGATGTTGAGGAGCACTCGAGCGATCAGATTCGTTCGCGTGTACGAGAAGTGGGACGACTTGTTCAAACAGCAAGGCAGCAGTCTGACATGAAAGTGTCCTCACTGAGAGCCCTTATTGATCCTGCAAATTTTAACATTCTTCTTTCAAGTGTGAAGACGATAGCAGAGTACTCCGAGACAACACACATGTTTCAGAAAGGAAACCTTGCTCTCAAACTCGGATACTCACTTCAGAGGTGCAACCGGATCTTGAGATCAGAGGCCATCAAGTCTGATGATGCAGAGCAAGAATCTGTCTCCAATCGCTTTGAGCGTCTCTTCCAAGGGGACTGGAATGATCATGTGTCTGCAGGGGCAGCCCAAAGCGTGGAAAGATGCAAGATGAACAAACCCAAGCTACTGCCTTCATTGAAGGATGTAGAAAAGGTCCACACTGTCCTTGAGGCGGACATGCAGTCATCTGACTATGAAACACTGGTGAAGTCAACATTGTGCTCCCTGACAATCTTCAACCGCAAAAGAGGTGGAGAGATCCAGAGGATGAAAGCCAATGAATGCAACGTGAAAAGCAGCTCTTCTGCTTCAAACCCAGAACTGACTTTAGGGCTTTCTGTCACCGAGAAAAAACTTGTGAACATTTTGCAGAGGTTAGAAATCCGAGGAAAGTTCAATCGTCCAGTCCCAGTGCTTCTCACTCCGCAAATGGTGGACTGCATCAACCGACTGCACCAACTGCGTACTGAGAAGAAGATAGACAGCATCTACCTTTTCTCAAGACCAACAGGAGCAAGGCCTTACAGAGGGTCTGATATACTGAGAGAATATGCCGCAAAAGCTGAAATCACTGAGAAAGAATTGTTCACAGCAACAAACCTCCGAAAACAGCTGGCTACTTTGAGCCAGGTCCTGCAGATCTCAAAGCTGGAACAAGACCAATTGGCTACATTTATGGGCCATGATATTCACGTTCACAGAAATGTGTATCGCATGCAGGTGGATATCATCCAGAAAGCAAAAGTGGCAAGCATTCTTCTACAGCTCAATCGGGGAGTCAAGGTGAACATGGACCCAGCCATCGAAACTGAAGAACTACAACCAGATGATGAACCTGAGACACCTCGGCGAGCGGAAAAAGAGGGCTGTGGGCGAGCGGAAAAAGAGGACTGTGGAAGAGCGGAAAAAGAGGGCTGTGGACGAGCGGAAAAAGAGGACTGTGGACAAGCGGAAAAAGAGGACTGTGGACAAGCGGAAAAAGAGGACTGTGGGCGAGCGGAAAAAGAGGACTGTGGACAAGCGGAAAAAGAGGGCTGTGGGCGAGCAGAAAACAACGCAACGCAAGATTTGCTGCCAGCGTCCCAAGTTGTGAGTGATTCAGACTATGAACCTTCAGGTGCAGGCGATGATCCAACTGACTATCCCCGTGTCAGCAAAGCCAGGCGTACAAGAAAAACATGCAGGCAAGCGGAAAACAACGCAACACAAGATTGGCTGCCAGCGTCCCAAGATGTGAGTGATTCAGACTATGAACCATCAGGTGCAGGCAATGATCTACCTGACTCTCCCACTGTCAGCAAAGCCACGCGTACAAGAAAACCATGCAGAAAGATACCATGGACCATTGAAGAACTTGACAGTGTGAACAGGCAGTTGGCAGGATGTCTCCACCTCAATACAGTCCCCAAAAAACATGAAGCAGAGCAGGCAAGGGCTGCTGAGCCTTCTTTAAGAAAAAGACACTGGAAAGACATTAAGAACTGTGTGTATAACATGCTTCAAAAGAAAAGAAAAATAGCAAAGTAGATGCCATAAAGTTATAACTGTGCTGCAACTAACACTGGGTATATACTGTCTATTGAGATAAAACCAGATCACACTGCCAATTACTCTGGTAGGACAGCTCTGAAGGATTGAAGTTTTGGCCAATGACCTAGCATGGAGAAGATAATATATGAGCAAATGTGTGCCTCATCTGGTCAATGTTCAAGCTAACTTTACCTGCAATACAGCAAGGAGACCTCATGGTGGATGTAGTGCTATATGTAGCACATTTTATGGGGCAGTGGCAGTACAGCAAGGAAACCTCAGGGTTGATTTAGTGTTATGTGTAGCACACTTGATGGGGCAGTAGCATGGTGGACTCAGTGTTATGTGTAGCACACTTAATGGGGTAGTAGCAACACAGCAAAGACTTCAGGGTGGATTTAGGGTTTTGTGTATCACACTTAATGGGGTAGTAGCAATACAGCAAAGAGACTTAATGATGGATTTAGTGCTTTATGTAGCACACTTGATGGGGCAGTAGCAGTACAGCAAGGAGACCTCATGGTGGATGTAGTGCTATGTGTAGCACACTTGATGGGGCAGTAGCATGGTGGACTCAGTGTTATGCGTAGCACACTTAATGGGGTAGTAGCAACACAGCAAAGACTTCAGGGTGGATTTAGGGTTTTGTGTATCACACTTAATGGGGTAGTAGCAATACAGCAAAGAGATTTCTTGATGGATTTAGTGCTTTATGTAGCACACTTGATGGGGCAGCAGCAGTACAGCAAGGAGACCTCATGGTGGACTCAGTGTTATGTGTAGCACACTTAATGGGGTAGTAGCAACACAGCAAAGACTTCAGGGTGGATTTAGGGTTTTGTGTAGCACACTTAAGTGGGTAGTAGCAATACAGCAAGGAGACTTCATGATGGATTTAGTGCTTTTTGTAGCACACTTAATGGGGCAGTAGCAGTACAGCAAGGAGACCTCATGGTGGACTCAAGTGTTATGTGTAGCATACTTGATGGGGCAGTAGCAGTACAGCAAGGAGACCTCATGGTGGATTTAGGGTTTTGTGTAGCACACTTGATGGGGCAGTAGCAGTACAGCAAGGAGACCTCATGGTGGACTCAGTGTTATGTGTCGCACACTTAATGGGGTAGTAGCAACACAGCAAAGACTTCAGGGTGGATTTAGGGTTTTGTGTATCACACTTAATGGGATAGTAGCAATACAGCAAAGAGACTTCATGTTGGATTTAGTGCTTTATGTAGCACACTTGATGGGGCAGTAGCAGTACAGCAAGGAGACCTCATGGTGGATGTAGTGCTATATGTAGGACACTTTATGGGGCAGTAGCAGTACAGCAAGGAGACCTCAGGGTGGACTCAGTGTTATGTGTAGCACACTTGATGGGGCAGTAGCAATACAGCAAAGAGACTTAATGATGGATTTAGTGCTTTATGTAGCACACTTGATGGGGCAGTAGCAGTACAGCAAGGAGACCTCATGGTGGACTCAGTGTTATGTGTAGCACACTTAATGGGGTAGTAGCAACACAGCAAATACTTCAGGGTGGATTTAGGGTTTTGTGTAGCACACTTAAGTGGGTAGTAGCAATACAGCAAGGAGACTTCATGATGGATTTAGTGCTTTTTGTAGCACACTTAATGGGGCAGTAGCAGTACAGCAAGGAGACCTCATGGTGGACTCAAGTGTTATGTGTAGCATACTTGATGGGGCAGTAGCAGTACAGCAAGGAGACCTCATGGTGGATTTAGGGTTTTGTGTAGCACACTTGATGGGGCAGTAGCAGTACAGCAAGGTCATTGCATCAATGAAAATTAAGTTTCATTTCTTCTTTTAAATTTGGAATTTATATTTGACCCCAGAGTGCACTTTCTAGTTTGCTGTCTTTGGTTCCTCTTTTCTGTCTTGCTCTCTTTTTCTTCATTGATTTTTTTTTCTGCCTTCTTGCTCATTTGCCTGTTACAGATAGACACATAAAGTAAAAACAAAAAATGTTTGAAATTAAATGAACAATATTTTGGTGTACAGTTTGTAGTCTTTATTCAAATCCTGATGTTTTGGTCAAATGTTAAATGATAAACATTTGTGGGTTTTTTTCCCTCCTCGAGAAATAAAACAGGTAAAAATCACTGCAATAGTGTGTAAATACCCTATAAACCCTACTGGATGTTGCTTTATCATCTGTGCATACTAATGTATCATTCTTAAATTATAATGCAAAATCGATGATCCAGGTATTTGAGAGGCAAAATGAAGTAATTCTGTTTACCTATACTCTCTTACAAGTTACATCTTATGCAATATTCCTCAAAGCATTGCAAATGTAGAAACTGAATAGCATCAATATATGTGAATAATTTAACATGAAAACAGTCTGCAGTAAAGTTTGTCTCCTACATTCATGATTTGATCATTTGTCTGTAATAAAACTGAAAAATTATACTGATTTTTGTCATTATGTGACACAAGATGGCATTACACACTACACAAACATTTTCAAAAACTTACCTCAAACCAGCAATACTACAAAAGCATCAAGAAAGTTGCTATATTAATATACATGAATACCCTTTCATGTATATAAAAAACCCACCAAAACACTGGTGAAGGTAGGAGGCACATTCACACATACCAGTGTGCCTGATTGCGGCAAGCAGTCTCATCCAAACCAGTAATCCAGTTGCAGGAAACTTGGAAGTTCACCCAGTAATCTAATTGCAGGAAACTTGAGAGTACATGCAGTAATCCAGTTGCAAGGAAATTTAAAGTACAACACAGTAATCCAGTTGCATGAAACTTGAAAGTACACATGTCCACATAGTTCTGCTATCTATAAGAGTTATCTACACGAACAACGGATCAGTCTTGTCGTCGAGCGCGTTGTCTGCCAAGTGCAGGTTGCTCAGTATTCCTTGGAAACGTGTGAGCGACATTGTCTGACCAAAAAACGTGGTGGCATCGACTTCATCTGTGCTCCAATAGTCTGGAATGGATGATTTCACAACAATGCCCATGTCCATGAGGATCACGAGAGCAAGGAATGTTTTCATTTCGTCACAGCTGACAGGCGACCAGCGTAACAATCGCTCAGCGCATACAGGTTTGTTTGCTCCACAAGCAAATCAAAAACTGTATCGTCCAGGAATATATTGAAAAAGTAATTGGCTCAGCGTCAGAGTATCTCCATGAACTGCGCAATTAGCGGCTCGTCAGCTGTTCGCACATTCAGCGTCGCTGAGCTCTGTGTTCAGAATGCTGTTCGCATCCACCTCTCACTATCATTTTCTCCTACCTCAGATCACTCGCAGCTTGAGATATCGGCATTCTTGAGCTAATTACAGCTTGCCTGATTAATTCATCCAAAGTTTCCCCACCATCTTCATCTTCGGCAGCTGAAAGATTAAAATCTTCGAACAGATTTCACGATCTCGACGGACATGTTGACTCGAGCTTCGCCGGACACGTTGACTCGAGCTTCCACTTCGATACGTACCGGAAGTAGTCCATAATTTCTACTCTAAATATAGATTACGGGACCTCACTTTTAAGAAAAAAACCCATTTATTTAGGGCCTTCTATCAGCAAATCATATTTTGATATCTGTTGTTTTTTGGAGTGTATGCTTTAACTAGAGCCTAGAGAACAGCTTGGCATTAATTATATATTTTTCTGATAAGTGGAAGGGCAAGAACCCACTTTTCGTATGTTTTCTCAAGAACCCACTTGCGCCAAAATACACGCATGTGTGTGTGTGTGTGTGTGTGTGTGTGTGTATGTGTGTGTGTGTGCGTGAGTGTGTGTGTGTGCGTGTGTGTCAGTGTGTGTGTGTGTGTGTGTTTGCACATATGTATGTGCACATATTTTGCGCGTATGTGTGTGTACATATGTGTACGTGTATGCGTGTTTGTTTGTGTGCGTGCGTGTTTGTGTTGCATGCGTTTGTGTTTGTAGGTGTTAGTGTGAGTGTGTGTATGTGTGTGTGTGCGTTCGTGCGTGCGTCTGTGTGTATGTGTGTGTGTGTGAGTATGTGTGTGTGTGTGTGCGTGTGCGCACGCATGCATCTGTGTGTGCGTCCGTGCGTGTGTATGTGAGTATGGGTATGTGTGTGTAAATGTGGGTACGCGTGCATGTGTGGGTGCGTGCGTGAGAAAGTGTGCCTGTGTGAGCGCGCGCGTGTATGTGTTTGCACTGTTTGTGTGCGTGCGTGTATGTATGTGTTTGTGCGTGCGTGCGTATAGTGTAGCGTGCATGTGAGTGCGAGTGCAACAAGCTCGTACATCTGGCACTATTCTTTGTCCTCTTTTTGGCTGGACCCCCTGGCTGCTGCGCTTTAGGGGCCTGCTCCAGTAGCTCAGCCAGGGGCCTGATCCAGTAGCTCAGTCATGGGTCTGCTCCAGTAGCTCAGCCAGGGGCCTGCTCCAGTAGCTCAGCCCAGGGCCTGCTCCAGTAGCTCAGCCAGGGGCTTGCTCTAGTAGCTCAGCCAGGGGCTTACTCCAGTAGCTCAGCCAGGGCCTGCTCCAGTAGCTCAGCCAGGGGCCTGCTCCAGTAGCTCAGTCATGGGTCTGCTCCAGTAGCTCAGCCAGGGGCTTGCTCTAGTAGCTCAGCCAGGGGCCTGCTCCAGTAGCTCAGCCAGGGGCCTTCTCCAGTAGCTCAGCCAGGGGCCTGCTCCAGTAGCTCAGCCAAGGGCCGGCTCCAGTAGCTCAGCCAGGGGCTGCTCCAGTAGCTCAGCCAGGGCCTGCTCCAGTAGCTCAGCCAGGGGCCTGCTCCAGTAGCTCAGCCAAGGGTCTGCTCCAGTAGCTCAGCCAGGGGCCTGCTCCAGTAGCTCAGCCAGGGGCCTGCTCCAGTAGCTCAGCCAGGAGCTAGTAGCTCAGCCAGGGGCCTGCTCCAGTAGCTCAGCCAAGGGCCTGCTGCAGTAGCTCAGTCAGGGGCTTGCTCCAGTAGCTCAACCAGGGGCCTGCTCCAGTAGCTCAGCCAGGGCCTGCTCCAGTAGCTCAGCCAGGGGCCTGCTCCAGTAGCTCAGCCAAGGGCCTGCTCCAGTAGCTCAGCCAGGGGCGGCCCCAAGCAGCCAACGAGACTTCTGGGGAGTATAGAGACAGGGATGAGTCATTGAGCCTCTTCCGTGCATGCTCACCAACTTGTTTTCCCCGTGATATCGGACCGTGGGGTTTGTCCACACGTTTTGCTTCATTGTACGGAGTGAATAAGTGTGTGCAGTCATCACTACGTTGATGATGAGAAAGATTCTCCTAAGACGTCCGACATCTTTTTGCAGCTGCGAATCTGGTCGCAGCCGGATTCATACGAGCAGACTGCGCATGCGTTGGACTTTGGAGTCAAGGCGTACAGGTTCTTCACGGACTACTTCAACATCACTGACGTCGTTCCCAAAGCAGGTAGGTGATGACGTTGTACATGACGCATATCACCGTGACTATCTCTGCGTTTCGTTGCACTCTACTTCATCTCTGCTACGATATAAAGAGCCGAGGAGTTTTGATAGTTTTTTCCCCTCAATAACTAAAAAAACACAATATCATTAAAAGTAGAGGATTTTGGAGGTCCTCTTTGGATACACGAATTCCCATAATGCTTTCACATTCAATTTTATCCCTCTTGATCGAAGAGACGACTTAATAAAAGCATTAGGGTCGATCATCATTGATACACTATCTTTGGTGACGTTTCACACATTGGCAAAGGTCAACGTCCTGTCAAGATCGCGCAGCAGCTGGAGCATCTCAGAAGGCGCTCTAACTGCTTCACACTAGAGCGCGCCACTTGCTGTGCCTAGCAACAATGAAACTACAGCGCCCGTAGTCGCATTTGATTGGCTCATACTGAACATAATTCAATGTCAGTCACTCCAAGGACTTGCACGGCAAACCTGCCTCCAGCCACAGGGTTTACAGCCGTGGAAGTGGACAACCTGCCTCCAGCCACAGAGTTTGCAGCATTGGAAGTGGCAAACCTGCCTCCAGCCACAGGGTTTACAGCATTGGAAGTGGCAAACCTGCCTCCAGCCACAGGGTTTGCAGCATTGGAAGTGGCAAACCTACAATTAAATCGTTATCCAGAAGCTATGATGAGTGACATTGTCGCAATAGGAAAATTGCACTAAGCCCTTATATAAAGCAACACATTACGATGGGGCGTTCAAAAGGCTTCACGACCTACATCTAGCCTCTCAACAACAACAACTACTACTATTACTACTACTACTACTACTACTACTACTACTACTACTACTACTACTACTACTACTACTACAAAACACTGATGTACACTCGCTTTGTTATGGCGTCACATTTTAATCCCTCAATGGATTTTCATTGGAGCAGGGCCGGACCAAATGAGTTGTGGGGGGGGGGGGTTCCTTTTTGGTTGGGGGGGACAAATCAGCAAAGTGGCGAAGCCACGAGCGCGCGCCCGCAAAGCAGGCGCGCAAACTAGGGGGGTCCGGGGGCATGCCCCCCCGAAATGTTTTTGAAAAACGGTTAAAATCTGTGCAATCTGGTGCATTCTGGGCCTTGTTTTGAGGGGTAAGAGCAGCATTGTTTTTGGAGACACACACAAAAAATATTTATTAAAAAAACTCAAACCAAGGTACATGCTTTTTCTAGGGGGGAGGGAGGTTCCGGAACCCCTGGAACCCCCCCCTGGGTCCGGCCCTGTTGGAGTATAGTTTCGACCGAGGCTGAATCGTGTGCGAAACCGGGCGCTGATTGGTTGTCTAAAATAGCTGCGCGACACTCGGCTATATGATACCAATGTCGTATTTGATGATACCATCATATAACTCAGCTGTGCGCACTTGATTAGCTGCATGTTGAGAAATTCGGCGTGGCAGAAATTTTGGACGCAATATTTCTTCACGCTGTTTGAAAGAGACTACATTCTTCTGAAGAAAAGGTCTCAATATGATATAGAAATAGGTCAGTATGTAAACTCACGCACATGGACACACTGAGCTCTATTTGTAGGTTACCAATCAACAGAAAACCGCGCGAAATTCGCGACCAATCAGCATCGGACTTCGCCAAGGATTTAGATGCATGTGAAATTTCAGATTGTGCTCAGAGCAGAATGACAGTTATTCATCGACGTCGGAATGTACGTCCAGAGAAAGAAATGCCGGAGATTCGACACGACAGGGCACACAGACGGCGAAGCCAGCTGTTGTCTTTCTGTAAACTTCTATTAATCTTCTTTTTCTTCTGTTCTTTTCACCTGATTCTATCCGTATGTCTTGTTAAAAATTCTTTTTACCCCTTTTTTCTGTGTGAGTCTACATGCGCGAGCCCGACTGTAAATGTGTGTGTGTGTGTGTGTGTGTGTGTGTGTGTGTGTGTGTGTGTGTGTGTGTCTGTGTGTCTGTGTGTGTGTGTTTGTGTGTGTATGTGTCTGTGTGTGTGTGTGTGGTGTGTGTGTGGTGTGTTTGTGTTTGTGTGTCTGTGTGTCTGTGTGTATGTGTCT
>JAWQFJ010032758.1:15000-17500 GCA_034096865.1 Theodoxus fluviatilis
GAGAACTCAAGCTAATGGGAAAGTGGCGAGATAACTCAAGTTACTGGGAGAGTGGCGAGAGAACTCAAGCTACTGGGAGAGTGGCAAGAGAACTCAAGCTACTGGGAGAGTGGCGAGAGAACTCAAGCTACTGAGAGAGTGGCGAGAGAACTCAAGCTACTGGGAGAGTGGTGAGAGATCTCAAGCTACTGGGAGAGTGGTGAAAGAACTGAAGCTACTGGGAGAGTGGCGAGAGAACTCAAGCTACTGGGAGAGTGGCGAGAGAACTCAAGCTACTGGGAGAGTGGCGAGAGAACGGAAGCTACTGGGAGAGTGACGAGAGAAGTGAGGCTACTGGGAGAGTGGCAAGAGAACTCAAGCTACTGGGAGAGTGGCGAGAGAACTCAAGCTACTGGGAGAGTGGCGAGAGAACTCAAGCTACTGGGAGAGTGGCGAGAGAACTCAAGCTACTGGGAGAGTGGCGAAAGATCTCAAGCTACTGGGAGAGTGGCGAGAGAACTCAAGCTACTGGGAGAGTGGCGAGAGAACTCAAGCTACTGGGAGAGTGGCGACAGAACGGAAGCTACTGGGAGAGTGGCAAGAGAACTGAAGCTACTGGGAGAGTGGCGAGATAACTCAAGCTACTGGGAGAGTGGCAAGAGAACTCAAGCTACTGGGAGAGTGGCGAGAGAACTCAAGCTACTGGGAGAGTGGTGAGAGAACTGAAGCTACTGGGAGAGTGGCGAGAGAACTCAATCTACTGGGAGAGTGGCGGGAGAACTCAAGCTACTGGGAAAATGGTGAGAGAAGCCACTGGGAGAGTGGCGAGAGAACTGAAAATACTGGGAGAGTGGTGAGAGAACTCAACCTACTGGGAGAGTGGCGAGAGAACTCAAGCTACTGGGAGAGTGGCGAGAGAATTGAAGCTACTGGGAAAGTGGTGAGAGAAGCTACTGGGAGAGTGGTGAGAGAACTCAAGCTACTGGGAGAGTGGCGAGAGAAGTGAGGCTACTGGGAGAGTGGCGAGAGAACTCAAGCTACTGGGAGAGTGGCGAGAGAATTGAAGCTACTGGGAGCGTGGCGAGAGAACTGAAGCTACTGGGAGAGTGGTGAGAGAACTGAAGCTACTGGGAGAGTGGCGAGAGGAACGAAGCTACTGGGTGAGTGGCGAGAGAAGTGAGGCTACTGGGAGAGTGGTGAGAGAACTCAAGCTACTGAGAGAGTAGTGAGAGAATACAAGCTACTGAGAGAGTGGCAAGAGAACTGAAGCTACCTGGAGAGTGGCGTGAGGACTCAAGCTACTGGGAGAGTGGCGAGAGAACTCAAGCTACTGGGAGAGTGGCGAGAGAAGTGAAGCTACTGGAAGAGTGACGAGAGAACTGAAGCTACTGGGAGAGTGGCGAGAGAACTCAACATACTGGGAGCGTGGCAGGATAACTCAAGCTACTGGGAGAGTGGTGAGAGAATTGAAGCTACTGGGAGAGTGGTGAGAGAAATAAAGCTACTGGGAGAGTGGCGAAAGAACTCAAGCTACTGGGAGAATAGTGAGGGAACTCAAGCTACTGGGAGAGTGGTGAGAGAACTCAAGCTACTGGGAGAGTGGCGAGAGAACTGAAGCTACTGGGAGAGTGGCGAGAGAACGGAAGATACTGGGAGAATAGTGAGGGAACTCAAGCTACTGGGAGAGTGGCGAGAGAAGTGAGGCTACTGGGAGAGTGGTGAAAGAACTGAAGCTACTGGGAGAGTGGCGAGAGAACTCAAGCTACTAGGAGAGTAGTGAGAGAAGCTACTGGGAGAGCGGTGAGAGAGGCTACTGGGAGAGTGGTGAGAAAAGTGAAACTACCGGAAGATTGGGAGAGAACTGAAGCTACTGGGAGAGTAGTTTGAGAACTCAAGCTACTGGAAGAGTGGCGAGAGAACTCAAGCTACTGGGAGAGTGGTGAGAAAAGTGAAGCTACTGGGAGAGTGGCGAGAGAACTCAAGCTACTGTGAGAGTGGTGAGAGAACTCAAGCTTCTGGGAGAGTGGCGAGAGAACTCAATCTACTGGGAGAGTGGCGAGAGAACAAGCTACTGAGAGATTGGCGAGAGAACTCAATCTACTGGGAGAGTGGCGAGAGAACTCAAGCTACTGGGAGAGTGGTGGGAGAACTCAAGCTACTGGGAGAGTGGTGAGAAAACTGAAGCTACTGGGAGAGTGGGGAGAGAACTGGAGCTACTGGGAGAGTGGTGAGAGAATTGAAGCTACTGGGAAAGTGGCGAGTGAACTGAAGCTACTGAGAGAGTGGCGAAAGAAGCTACTGGGAGAGTGGTGAAAGAAATCAAGCTACTGGGAGAGTGGCGAGAAAACTCAAGCTACTGGGAGAGTGGCGAGAGAACTCAAGCTACTGGGAGAGTGGTGAGAGAACTCAAGCTACTGGGAGAGTGGCGTGAGGACTCAAGCTACTGGGAGAGTGACGAGAGGACTCAAGCTACTGGGAGAGTGACGAGAGGACTCAAGCTGATGGGAAAGTGGCGAGAGAA
>JAWQFJ010032758.1:22500-26450 GCA_034096865.1 Theodoxus fluviatilis
TTAGCTACTTCTATTGTCAGTACCACCACCATTAGCTACCTCAATTGTCAGTACCACCACCATTAGCTACTTCTATTGTCAGTACCACCGCCATTAGCTACTTCTATTGTCAGTACCACCACCATTAGCTACTTCTATTGTCAGTACCACCACCATTAGCTACTTCTATTGTCAGTACCACCACCATTAGCTACTTCTATTGTCAGTACCACCACCATTAGCTACTTCTATTGTCAGTACCACCACCATTAGCTACTTCTATTGTCAGTACCACCACCATTAGCTACTTCTATTGTCAGTACCACCACCATTAGCTACTTCTATTGTCAGTACCACCACCATTAGCTACTTCTATTGTCAGTACCACCACCATTAGCTACTTCTATTGTCAGTACCACCACCATTAGCTACTTCTATTGTCAGTACCACCACCATTAGCTACTTCTATTGTCAGTACCACCACCATTAGCTACTTCTATTGTCAGTACCACCACCATTAGCTACTTCTATTGTCAGTACCACCACCATTAGCTACTTCTATTGTCAGTACCACCACCATTAGCTACTTCTATTGTCAGTACCACCACCATTAGCTACTTCTATTGTCAGTACCACCACCATTAGCTACTTCTATTGTCAGTACCACCACCATTAGCTACTTCTATTGTCAGTACCACCACCATTAGCTACTTCTATTGTCAGTACCACCACCATTAGCTACTTCTATTGTCAGTACCACCACCATTAGCTACTTCTATTGTCAGTACCACCACCATTAGCTACTTCTATTGTCAGTACCACCACCATTAGCTACTTCTATTGTCAGTACCACCACCATTAGCTACTTCTATTGTCAGTACCACCACCATTAGCTACCCCAATTGTCAGTACCACCACCATTAGCTACTTCTATTGTCAGTACCACCACCATTAGCTACTTCTATTGTCAGTACCACCACCATTAGCTACTTC
Organism: Theodoxus fluviatilis; assembly: GCA_034096865.1. Lineage (NCBI taxonomy): Eukaryota > Metazoa > Mollusca > Gastropoda > Cycloneritida > Neritidae > Theodoxus > Theodoxus fluviatilis. The sequence goes on from JAWQFJ010032758.1 coordinate 23,473, forward strand.
TATTGTCAGTACCACCACCATTAGCTACTTCTATTGTCAGTACCACCACCATTAGCTACTTCTATTGTCAGTACCACCACCATTAGCTACTTCTATTGTCAGTACCACCACCATTAGCTACTTCTATTGTCAGTACCACCACCATTAGCTACTTCTATTGTCAGTACCACCACCATTAGCTACTTCTATTGTCAGTACCACCACCATTAGCTACTTCTATTGTCAGTACCACCACCATTAGCTACTTCTATTGTCAGTACCACCACCATTAGCTACTTCTATTGTCAGTACCACCACCATTAGCTACTTCTATTGTCAGTACCACCACCATTAGCTACTTCTATTGTCAGTACCACCACCATTAGCTACTTCTATTGTCAGTACCACCACCATTAGCTACTTCTATTGTCAGTACCACCGCCATTAGCTACTTCTATTGTCAGTACCACCACCATTAGCTACTTCTATTGTCAGTACCACCACCATTAGCTACCCCAATTGTCAGTACCACCACCATTAGCTACTTCTATTGTCAGTACCACCACCATTAGCTACTTCTATTGTCAGTACCACCACCATTAGCTACTTCTATTGTCAGTACCACCACCATTAGCTACTTCTATTGTCAGTACCACCACCATTAGCTACTTCTATTGTCAGTACCACCACCATTAGCTACTTCTATTGTCAGTACCACCACCATTAGCTACTTCTATTGTCAGTACCACCACCATTAGCTACCCCAATTGTCAGTACCACCACCATTAGCTACTTCTATTGTCAGTACCACCGCCATTAGCTACTTCTTTTGTCAGTACCACCACCATTAGCTATTTCTATTGTCAGTACCACCACCATTAGCTACTGCTATTGTCAGTACCACCACCATTAGCTACTTCTATTGTCATTACCACCACCATTAGCTACTTCTATTGTCAGTACCACCACCATTAGCTACCCCAATTGTCAGTACCACCACCATTAGCTACTTCTATTGTCAGTACCACCGCCATTAGCTACTTCTATTGTCAGTACCACCACCATTAGCTACTTCTATTGTCAGTACCACCGCCATTAGCTACTTCTATTGTCAGTACCACCACCATTAGCTACTTCTATTGTCAGTACCACCGCCATTAGCTAATTGTCAGTACCACCGCCATTAGCTACTTCTATTGTCAGTACCACCGCCATTAGCTACTTCTATTGTCAGTACCACTACCATTAGCTACTTCTATTGTCAGTACCACCGTCATTAGCTAATTGTCAGTATCACCGCCATTAGCTACTTCTATTGTCAGTACCACCACCATTAGCTACTTCTATTGTCAGTACCACCGCCATTAGCTACTTCTATTGTCAGTACCACCACCATTAGCTACTTCTATTGTCAGTACCACCGTCATTAGCTAATTGTCAGTACCACCGCCACTCCCACTACCGTCAGTACCACCACCACCACTACCGTCAATACCACCACCACCACCAGCTATCTATATTGTCAGTACCACCACCACTATCTACCACTACAGTCAATATCACCACCACCACTAAGGTCGATACCTACACAACCACTAAAGTCAATACCACCACTATCACTACCGTCAATACCACCACCATCACCAGCTATCTATATTGTCAGTACCACCACCACTATCTACCACTACCGTCAATACCACCACCACCACTACCGTCAATACCACCACCACCACCTGCTATCTATATTGTCAGTACCACCACCACTATCTACCACTACAGTCAATATCACCACCACCACTAAGGTCGATACCTACACCACCACTAACGTCAATATCACCACTATCACTACCGTCAATACCACCACCACCACCTGCTATCTATATTGTCAGTACCACCACCACTATCTACCACTACAGTCAATACCACCACCACTACAAGGACCATCACTACAAGGACCACGACTACCACTGTCTCACAAAGTGCTGCTGAGGAGATGTTTCCCTGACTGACAGATCATCTAGCTCTCTTCCCTGACTGACAGATCATCTAGCTCTCAGACCCATTCCACAGCACGCTGCCGCTGAAGTAAAGGCGTTTGGGATGATAGGGAGAGATGAGAGAGGACAGAGACGAAGGAGAAGGAAGGGAAGACGGAATGAGAAATTGGGGAGGAGGGGGAGGGGGGATGGAGACGAAAAGTTGGGAGAGAAGGAAGGGGAAGAGAAGGGAAGGGAAAGGTAGAGGCACAGAGGAACCATACACATGGGAAGGATGACTGAGGGGGGTGTGTGTGTGTGTGTGTGTGTGTGTGTGTGTGTGTGTGTGTGGAGGTTAGAGTGGGAGTGGGGGTTGGAGTGGGGGTTGGGGGATGGGGTGTGGGTGGGGAATGGGGTGGGGGTGGGGGTGAAGGAGAAAGGGTGTGAGGTTAGGGGGTGGTGATGAATGGAATGATGGGAGGGGGTGTAGAGGAAAAAGGAAACACAGATGACTCAATATGACTGCATATATCTGACTCATTACGCCTCCTGTCTCGTTAGTATCACCCTGGTTGCGGGCATGATAGGCATCGTGCTGCAAAACGGTTCGTGACTCCGCTGCTGATAGAATTATGATGTACGTAGATCTGTTTTGGAAACGGAACTACTTCACCTGCCTCCTTGTTGTGAGGATAAGTTTATGAATGTGTGCGCGCGAACGGCAGCAGCAAGGAGATCAGCTCGCATGGGCGGGGAGGGAGGAGAGAGAGGTAAAAGGGAAGAGAGAGAGAGAGAGAGGAAGAGAGAAAAAGAGAGAGAAAGAAAGAGCGAGAGAGAGAAAGAGAAAGAGAGAGAGAGGGGGAGAGAGAGAGAAAGAGAGAGAGAGCCAGAGAGAGACAAAGACATAGACAGACAGACAGACAGACAGACAGACAGACAGACAGACAGAAAGACAGACAAATAGAGAGAAAGAGAGAGACATAGAGAGATAGACATAGAGAGAGAGACATAGAGAGAAAGACA